>CAUYQV010043227.1:0-22466 GCA_963574575.1 Galagoides demidoff | reverse complement strand
TTTTGAGACGGAGCCTCAAGCTATCCCCCTGGGTAGAGTGCCATGGCATCACAGCTCATAGCAACCTCCAACTCCTGGGCTCAAGCGAGTCTCCTGCCTCCACTTCCCAAGTAGCTGGGACCACAGGCGCCCGCCACAATGCCCGGCCATTTTTTGGTTGCAGCCATCATTGTTGTTTGGCGGGCCCAGGCTGGGGATTCGAACCCGCCACCTTAGGTGTATGTGGCTGGTGCCTTAGCCGCTTGAGCCACAGGCGCCGAGCCCATTTTGCCAGTTTTTTACCTCCACTGGTGAACGGTGATAAGTTTTCAATCAGTCATTATGAGTTCCATTTTCTTATTGTCCTTTCCGAGTACGAATTTGGAGTAAAATATTGAAAGGCCCACTGGCTTTGTTGTTTTCATCTTTCTGTTAAAGTGAAAATAATTTTCAGGCATGGACCCACACCTTCCAAGGGAGAGCACTTCTTGCTTTTTCAAAATGGCATTTTCCTTCTGAGACTCTGTTGGGTGTCTGGGTTCATGTCAGCTCCAGCAATCAATCTGGTGACACATGCCCATGGGTCACCACGGAGCTCCTTCCCGGTCTCCTGAGACTGGTGAGCTCATTTCTCTTGCCATTTCAATTTCTTGTGAGGTGTCTTTGGTTTGATTGTTTTATCTTTAATACTTTTGCCAGCAAAGACCAATGGCCAGAGGGAACCCTCTGGGGACTGGCCCTTGGTCAGCTGTCTTTTGATCTTCATTTTCATACTTTCTTTGGAAATAAAACTTTGTTATCCTATGGAGTCCAGAGCATCTTCACCTCCCTCTGTGAAGCAAGCACTGAGTGTATTTGTTTAGAACTGGGGCACATCTCTGTTTTGGTTTGGAAGCTGTCACTCTGCTTTTCCTTTGCCCTGTAAGAAACTGTGTTGCTAGAACGAGTGGGGATGATCTGTCCCCTGGGGGCGTTACTTCTCATTACTACATTCTGGTGTTATTCCCATCTTTTTTTAAAAAGCCATAGCTTTATTGAGGTATCACTTACATGCCATACAATTCGCCTGCTGAAAGTACAGTGTGTCCATAAAGTTCGTGCGCGATTTGCTATGTTAAACTATTTTAAAGTGCACACGAAATTTATGTCCACCCCATATACAATCAATTCCATGCCTTTGGTATATTCAGTTGAGCAACCATCACTCCTGAGAACTTTACATTTTATCACCCCCAAAAGAAACTCCATAGCAATGAGCAGACACTCCCTATTTCCTCCCAGCCTACTCCCCACCCTGCACCCCAACCACCAGGGCAACCATCAACTTATTTCTGTTTCTCTAGATTTGCCTATCTTCGACATTTCATGTAAGCCGAATCATACGAGGTGTGGTCCTTTGTACTTAACGCAAGTGTTCGAGTTCATCTGTAGTTACAGCATCTATCAGTACTTTGTCACTTTCACTGCCAAGTAACACACAGGGTTATGCGCAGCCCACAGTTCCGAGTCTGTTCGCGTCCACATTTTGGCTGTTATGTATAATGCTGCTATGAACAGTCTTCTGCAAGTTTTTGTGTGGCTCTATATTTTCATTTCTCTTGGGTGTACACCCAGCAGTGGAATGGCTGAGTTATTCCCTATGTTTTTTGGAAATCATGTTACTCATTGGGTGTGGTGGCTCACACTTGTGATCCCAGCACTCTGGGAGGCCAAGGCAGGAAGATTGCCTGAGCTCAGGAGTTGGAGACCAGCCTGAGCAAGTGCACACGAAATTTAGTTAGAGACCCCATCTCTACTAAAAATAGAAAAACTAGCTGGGCATTGTGGCAGGTACCTGGAGTCCCAGCTACTTGGAAGGCTGAGGCAGGAAGATCACTTGAGCCCAGGAGTTTGAGGCTGCTGTGAGCTAGGACACCATGGCACTTTACCCAGGGCGACAGAATGAGACTCTGTCTCAAAAAAAAGTTACTCTAGAATCCTATGGAGCCTTTTCACCCATGGCTCATTTAATTTTTCTCAGGCCTCTAGTAGGAAATTTTTAGTTAGCTGCAGTAACAAATAAGACCCAACAAGTTGATGGTGCAGCATATTCAAAGTTTATTTCTCACTCACGTAACAGTCCAAAGGGAGTGGTCCTGGCTCACATGCCACTTTCCCCAGCACACCTGCTCCTAAACATCCCTTGCCATAGACTTTACATTGGAGAAATCTTGTCGTATGACTCCCACCCACGGCAAATAGGGCTGGGAAACATCACCTCTGGACAGGCAGCTGCTCCCAGAAGCAGCTTTGTGGCAGGAAGGAGGAAACACAGAATATTGGTGGTTGGTGGCACAGAGCTCTGGCTTCAGGGGACTTGTGCCAGGATCCCCCACCACACAAGGTCAGAAGGGGAGATTCCTACCTCTCTCCTTGCCACTTCCTTTTCTTCCTAGAAAGGAGTTATGCTTGTGTTCAAGGAAAGACTGGAATATGAGTAGGACCTTCTCAACATGGGAAGCAGCAAACTCATGAGCTCTAGATCACCCCACCTCCGTATCCCTACTGCCATGAACACACCCTGCGTGGAGAGGTCCACCTTAGATTTTTCATGCCTGGGATTTATTTACAATAAATGGCCTGCAGGCTCAGCTCCCATAGCTCAATGGTTATGGCTCAGCCACATGCACTGGGGCAAAAAAAAAAAAAAAAAAATAGTCTGCTGGCACCATAGAGGTGTCTCCCTCTTCTTTTTTTTTTCTTTTTCTTTCTTTCTTTCTTTTTTTTTTTTTTTTGCAGTTTTTGACTGGGGCTAGGTTTGAACCCACCACCTCTGGCATATGGGGCCGGCACCCTACTCCTCTGAGCTACAGGTGCCACCCTCCCTCTACTTGGTAGCACTGTCAACCACAGTGACACCTTGCCCTGTCCACCGGATGGACACTTGACCCAAAGTAGAGCAAATGGACATTTTCTCCTGGAATTGGAACCTTAATGACTCCCAGACAGATAAAGTTTGAGGAGATACCATCCATTCCTTTCTGCCTGTCAGATCCAAAATGATGCTGGGTTCAGTGTTTCTGGAACCTAGTGCCTTAGCTGTGACCCTGTGAGCTGCCCCATGACCATGACCTTGAAAAGTGGGTTTCCTGTCATTGGTAACAAAGAATCCTCTATCTAAGACAGAAGCCTAAGGACCATTCTAACACTGCCCTCTGTGCACAAGTCTGCCGTCTCCACCCCATGCAGCTCTGAGATCTATCTACTCTCTGACAAAACCTCCGTGCTGTAGCGGATGTTCTCCCCACGGTCTGCTAGGACTTCACAAGACCCTGTGACTCCCACCTTCCTGTCCCCATGGAAACGTCTCTAAAATGGAAACACAGCCTTTAAAAATTACAATACCATCATTGGTGCAGTGTGATTATGCACCCATGTATTGTCAGTGAGGTTATAATCTTTACAACCTTTTTGAAAGGCAATTTGGGCTCGGCACCCGTGGCTCAATCGGCTAAGGCGCCAGCCACGTACACCTAGGGTGGCGGGTTCGAATCCCCAGCCCGGGCCCGCCAAACAACAATGATGGCTGCAACCAAAAAATGGCCGGGCGTTGTGGCGGGCGCCTGTGGTCCCAGCTACTTGGGAGGCTGAGGCAGGAGACTCGCTTGAGCCCAGGAGATAGAGGTTGCTATAAGCTGTGATGCCATGGCACTCTACCCAGGGAGATAGCTTGAGGCTCTGTCTCAAAAAAAAAAAAAAAATTGTTTGTAAGATTAAAAAAAAAATGTAAGTAAGCAAAGCCAGGGGGAAAAAAGTGACTAGTTATCTTTTGGTAGATAAGCAGGGGAAATGAAATGCAGACAGCAAGGAAACCATGTATTTGGTAAAGATAGAAACCCCAGGGTTTTTGTTGTTGTTGTTGTTGTTGTTTTAAATAAAGCAACTTCAAGATTTAGCAATATAAAATATAACTAGTTTTGGTACTTGGGAACTTTTTATTGATAAACACTACCTTTTTAGGCTTACTGAAAATATACATGACTGTATCTATAGGATAGCAGATAAATGTTTTAGGAAGAAATTAATTGTTGTATACATTTGGGGGAGCCAGTTTCATTTTTATCATTTTTTTGTCTCAAAAGTATTAAAAGTATTTACTTCTGTCATTTGTATGGAATCTTTTTTTTTTCCTGATTGAACTGTCTTTATTACAAAATGCATCTTCCAAAGCTACCCTTCTGAGAAAGGGTGATTGACTATAAGGGAAAATGAAAAATTTGTGGCTGATGCTATGTTGGTGGAAGGGAAAGAGAACTTCCAGCAGGAAAGAGAATTGGCTGAAAATTAAAAATTAAGTTCAGAGGGGCTGAAGGGAAGGTGGAATGCTTTGTCAGACTGCTCCCAACTAAGAGTCTAGTGAAGTGCGGGGATGCGGTAAATGAAAGGTTCTCTGATCCAGACCCCCACCTTTCCTAAAGTGCCTGCAACAGTAAAAACCTGAGCCCGAGAATTTTCTTCTTCTTTAGAGAGAAGCAAGTGAGCCACTGTTCTCAATTTAGAAGGGTGTGAGGTTCCTGCGGAGGATTGGACACTTAGTAAGAACAGGACAGAAGGTTGTGGTTGTCTCTCTTAAACATTTTCCAAAAGTAACACTATTTTAAGAATGCTTACCTAAATCATCACTTAATATTTTATAATGTTTTATTTCTAGCACTATTGCAGACATGGAGATGTTGAAGTTAGTAAAAGTAACATGCTTTTGTTTGATAAATAAGCAAGAGAAATGAAATACAGACAGCAAGGAAACCACGTGCTTGGTAAAGATAGAAACTCCAGGGTGGTGCCTGTGGCTCAAAGGAGTAGGGTGCCGGCCCCATATACAGGAGGTGGTGGGTTCAAACCCAGCTCTGGCCAAAATCTGCAAAAAAAAAAAAAAAAATAGAAATGCCAGTGAGAGAAACTTCAACTACTAGGTATTTTATAATTTTTGCAATCAAATAACATATATAGAGCATGAAGATCATGCATATTAAGTTGGACAATATTTTGAAAAAATCAGTGTTTGCCTCAGCAAATGTGTGTGTTGTATGCTGTTGAATAGTATTATGGATTTATCTTTTGACAAAAGTGAATTTCCTGGAAGTGTTTCTTGTAGGAAAATAAACAACTTCATTTTTGCTTTTAAGACTTTTATATTGCTGAAGAATGCGGAGTTTATCCAGGATACAAGTGAGCTGTGGAGGTACCAACACCCAATTACCTGTGCTTGAATTTACCTGGTGAATAGTGTCTTCTATGATGTCCATGTGGGGAGGAAAAAGTAATTCAAAGTATTCGTCAGGCTTATATATTTTCAGATAAATGGGAACAGAGGGAAGAGTAGTTGTCTTGGAAGTTAGGAAATCTAGATCATATTTCTGCTTCTAATGTTAAAAAATATGTGGCTCTGGGGGCGCGGATACTATTTAGGCAAAGGATCTTTAGGACTCTAAAATTCTCTAACTCATGAGGCCCAGACTACTGAAATACGTCCTATACTAACAGCACACTGTGGTAATAGTAAAAATGGATGGTATTGAACCCAGAAAGCCTGGCCTTGTTACTTACTTCATTGAAACTTGGAATGATGGGACTGAAAGGCCTGCTTTACATCAAACTCTATTTTCATTTTTACCTCTTACAATGAAGCAACTATGGTCCACAAAATAAAAATTGGATTATCCAGTTAATTAGTGACAGAGCCTTTAGAAGACATTTGCCCTAACTTTCTAATATTCTTTTCATGATTCTAATACATGTATTTTACAGCAAACAGAATGTAGAATTTTGTTGTTTTTTTTTAAAGAAAGATTTCATGAGTAATGTAATGAGATATAAGTGGGCAAATACAAATATGGATAAAAGTCATGTAAGTTTTTTCATAAAATGATGT
Source organism: Galagoides demidoff (assembly GCA_963574575.1). Classification (NCBI taxonomy): domain Eukaryota; kingdom Metazoa; phylum Chordata; class Mammalia; order Primates; family Galagidae; genus Galagoides; species Galagoides demidoff. The sequence continues at coordinate 16,576 of CAUYQV010043227.1, read as the reverse complement.
TGACATAAATCTAGGATAGGAAGAGGTTGGAAGTCAAGCCCATAGTACACGATTAAAATAAGAAACCCAAAGTAGGTCACCCTGTTGAGAGGAGCCCACCCTGTCTGGTTATTTATTTACATCTGTGCCACTCCTCAGTGGCACTGGAGTCATCAGCACTTAGAGATGTTCTTAGCCAAATGGGAACTATTTGACAACAAAATATCAAAAACTGCCCGAATGAGCAGAAAAATTATATATTTTTTAGGAGTTTACCCCAGAGAAAAACTCATTGGCCTTCCCTTCATCTGTGTGAAAAGGCTTTATTTTTAATATTAGTCTTCACCCTTGACCTAACTCAATTTCATCATGGCCTATTTTGGTCCTGTCCTCTTCTAGGAATAACGCTGTAAGCAGAGAAGTTTGCTTTTTATCATCACCTCCTGTTATACTTTTGTGATGGTTAATTTTATGTCTCACGTTGACTGGGCTATGAATATAGTCAAGCAGACATTGTTCTGGATGTGACTGTGAGGGTGTTTGCAAATGAAATTAAGGTTTAAATCAGTAGACTGAGCAAAGCAGGTGGCCCTCTCCAGTGTGGGTGAGCCTCATCCAATCCACTGAAGGCCTGAGTAGAACATGACGTCTTAACCTCCCATCAGGAAGAGAGAACTCGGGTCTGACTTGGGTGAGCTGGGACATTAGTCTTTTCTTGCCTTCATACTCAAACTGGAAAATTCAGCTCTTTGTGAGTCTCAAACATTTGACTTTCAGACTGAAACTTATACTATTGTCTCTGTGGGCTCTCAGTCCTTCAGACTTGGATTGAAACTACACCACTGGCTCTCTTGGATCTCCAGCTTTCTGATTACAGATCTTGGGACTTCTCAACTTCTATAATTTTATGATCTTATGAGTCATGAGATCTCTCTCTCTCTCTCTCTCTCTCTCTCAGTTTACTGGTTCTGTTTCTCTGGAGAATTCTGACATCCAACTTTTTTTTTTTTTTTTTTAGAGAAATCTTACTGTAGGCTTTTTGGAAAATCTTAGTCTAATCATTTCTCTTTGTCCATATTTTTTGTCCATATGATTACATATTAATCTTTATACTTTCTCCTAGAATGTTTTTATGATTCCTTTCTAACTATACTTAGAATAGCAATACTTTGAGTTTAAGCTAACACTGAGCTAACTCCCATTTAAGTGGCTCTATAGTTAGGTGGAAATAAACTTGGTTTTCACTTTATAAATTTTACAGTTTGAGTTTTATAAAATTATGTAGTAATTAAAGTACAATACCACATTGCACAATTCCAGGGTCCATAAACTTTGTGTTAGTCTATGTGGAAAGTATCTTCTGAAATTTTGCAATGCAGAGGGGTGAGATAGCAGATGCCGCTGGCTGCTTATCCAAGAACTACTACCAGCTTTTTCTTTTGTGACAAAATCTCTAATTTATTTGGTGAACCCACCCTTCTCCTTAAGGCTGTTTAACTCACTGAGCCAAATATAATATACTTGCTTGCTGGTCTTAGGATGAATATGTGACTTAGTTATGGTATAAGAAAGATTCTCCCCATAAACTTATATTAACACGTCCCTGATTTCACTTCCACTCTTGCTAAATTTAACAAGAAATGTAATGTTTGTTCTTTATGCTAATTCAAGCTCTGACATTCTCAGTGATGGTGTACACAAACATACAACTACAATAATGAATGCCACTTAGGAAGACACTGCTCCTTGTCACCATGGACACAGTTATGGGGCACTGACATACCAAGATTATGAACCCTCTTCAAGTTGTTTGTGTATGCTGTCGACACAAGCACACAGCGGCAAGTTCAGCAACTTAATCATCAGACTTTGTATATCTGATAGGAAAAATTGAATATTGTCAATAAGGCCTTTCTTCCCACTTTGAACTATATATTCAAGGCAACATCAATCAAAATCTCAGCAAATTCATTTGTGGATACTGAAAAATTTATTTGAAAGCTTATATAAAGAGTCAAAATACTGAGACTAGCTAGAAAGAATTGAAGGAGAAGAATAACGTCAGAGAACTGATATTACCCAAATTCAAGATTTACTATAGAGTTATAGTAATTAAGAGAGTGAGTTGGTGAAAGAAGAGGCACATGTGTCACTGAAACAAAGTATGTCAATATAGCCAACTGTACTTTGACAGAAGAACTGGGGCAATACCAAGGAGAAAAGATAGTCATTTGCTTGCTTGGTAGGAATGGAAAATCGTACAGCCACTTTGGAAGCGAGTCTGGCAGTTTTTTACAGAACTAAACATACTCTTACTATATGATCCAACAATCACACTCCTTGGTATTTACCCAAATGAATTGGAATCTTATGCCCACACAAAAACCACATGGATGTTTATAAAAGCTTTGTTCATAAGTGACAAAACTTGGAAGCAGCCAAGATGTCCTTCAATAGAAGAATGGATAAACTGTGCTCCATCCAACAAGGAAATAATATTCAGTGCTAAAAAGGAGTGAGCTATCAAGCCACAAAAAGACATGGAAGAAACTTAAATTTATATGAGAACTGAAAGAAAATAATCTAAAAAGGGTGCATATTAGATGATTCCAAATTTGTGACATTTTACTGAGTTTGACAGTTGATATCACTGACATTTCACTTTGATGCTTCTTTTTAATTTTCATTGTGAATGTACATCCTCATTCTTTCAAACACACATTTTGGCTTGTGATTATCTTTCCAATTTTTTTTAAGAGAAATTTTTGTGAAACCATGGATCACTCAAAATTCATCTTATTCTTGAATATGAGTTTCTGTTGAGTGGCCATGGAAAGCTCGAAATATCAATGAAGTATTTGTGAAGGACATAGCTAAGGAACACCAATACATCAATAGTTTGAGAAGTACCATCCTGATCATTTTAATCTTGAAAATGAACCACGTGGGCAACCTGAGATTAAGGTGGGTAATGATGAGCTGAAAGCTATAATGGAAGCAAATTCATCTCAACCAAGGCATGAATTAAATTAGCAGCACGATTTGAAGTTACTATGCCAATAATATTGGACCACTTGAAACAACTTGGCGAGGTATAGAAGCCAGATAGACAGGTTCCACATGAATTAAACAAGCATCAGAAGAGAAGCTGGCTCCAATCTTGCCTTTCTTTGTTGTCACAACATAAAAGTGAACAGAACAATTTCTACACCATATTGTTACATGTGATGAAAAATACTTTTTGATGATTGCAAGTATTTGGCACAATGGGTGGAAAAAGATGAAATACTAAAACACAATCCAAAATGGAATACCCATCAAAAAAGCTAATGGTGTCTATTTGGTGATCCAGCACTGGTATTACCCACTCCAGCTCCACGGAACTTGGATAATCAATTACAGAGGATGTTACTGCAAAAAAAAAAAAAATGGATTAAATGACAAAGATGCTGGCAATTAAGCAGGCAAAATGGATCAATAGAGACAGGCCAGTCCTCTTGCAAGGCAACACTTGACCACATGTCACACAAACTATGCTGCTCAAACTAGAGCATCTGGACTTGAAAACTCTCTGTCATCCACTGTATTCCCCAAATCTTGCACCCGACTACCGCTTCTTCTAGGCTTTGGACTACTTCCTTCCAGGAAAAATATTCAGTTCTCCACAAGCTGTGGAAAACACCTTATGCAATTTCATTGCCACTAACTCTCCAGGCTTCTTTGCTTCCGGCATAAATAAGCTGCCATCAGTGTGGCAAACCCCTGTCAATAGTATAGGCATGCATATACTTGATTAATTGTACTGCTTCTTATTTGAGATATAATAAACTAAAACTTTTCATTCAAAATCAAAGATTTCATATTTAATGACCTAAAACAGTATATATTATATTATATATTTATATATAATGACCTAATGTATATAATAAAAATACATTTTATTTTTAATATATAACATATATATTTGTCTGGAAGGATGGTTATGTAATATTATTAAGTGGGCAAGGGAAGGTAAAAATTACTATTATATATACTGTTATTGCTTTTGATAAACAAAAATAAATCTTATGCGTATGTTCTTATATTTGTATAAATAAGAATGGAAATGTTAATAATAGATAGGTAACAATTTTATTTATTTATTTATTCATTTATTGAGACAGAGTCTCACCCTGTTGCCACCCTGTTAGAGAGTGCTGTGGTGTTGTAGCTCACAGCAACCTCAAACTCTTGGCTTCAAGTGATCCTCTTGCCTCAGCCTCATAAGTAGCTGGGAATACAGGCCCCCGCCACAACACCTGAGTAGTTTTTCTATTTTTAGCAGAGATGAGGTTTCACTCTTGCTCAGTCTCGTCTCCAACTCATGAGCTCAAGCAATCCATCCGCTTTGGACTCCCAGGAATGCTGAGGTTACAGATGTGAGCCACCACACCCAGCCAATAGGTAACAATTTCTTTTGAATATTTTCAATTTACAATTGGTAGAATCCACAAATACAAAAGGCATACTTTGTACTACAATTTAATTTTTCAGCTGTATGTCCATGTCTAACAATATGGAACACTTCACGAATTTGCGTGTCATCCTTGCGCAGGGGCCATGCTAGTCTTCTCTATATGGTTCCAATTTTAGTAAATGTGCTGCTGAAGCGAGCACAGGTAACAATTTCAAAATGGTAACATGAGGTTGTAGAAATACAGGAGAATTTGTGGGAGCTTAGATTCTTTTCCTTTATATATCTTTGGATTGCTTCATTGGTGGTAAGAAATCACATAATGCTTTGGAATAAATACTTATTAGAGAAACTCACTTTTGTACAAAGCTACGATCAATATTTTCAGCATAAAATATTTTACATATATATTTGATAATTACATTTAGGGAATATTATTTGACCTTATTACGTTAAAAATTACTTTCAATTATGCATTGCCAGGTGCAATTGAATTTAAATCCCTCCCTGTAACTCACATCTATCAAATGCTTCCTGAATGTCTTTTAGATTATATATCACATTTTAAAAGCATCTTTATTTAAAACATCAAATCTTACTTATGCAATATTTTCATTAATAATACATTTTATCATAATACAATCACCATCTCTGTATATCTTTTATTTTTCTTTTAATTTATCTTTTAATCTAATTTATGCCAGTACGTCTTGACAGTGATGGGTGAACTTCCACTTTGTTTAGCCATTAAAAAATTAGGTTTCTAGGTCAATTTATTGTCATCTCAGATAATTTTTCTTACATTTCTCTTTTAAAGTTTTTGTTATATGGCTAAGTTGGTGGGTTTATTTTGGTTGATTAAAATATAAACTATTTGATTTCTAATTTTGTTGTAATTGACTTCAATATTATTTCCTTCTAAAAGAATATTTACTCATGTAAAAAAGTTTTTTTAGTGGAACAGAGTTTAAATACTGTTAGAGTATGAATATTGGTGTAACTCCAAAATTGGTATATTGGAACCTCATACCCAGCGTGATGGTATTAAGAAAGGATGGCTTTGGGAAGTGTTTACGGCATGAGGGTTCCATGCTTCCCTTATCTCTTCTGCCTTGTGAGGGTATAGGCAAAAGGGCATCATCTATTCAGCAGAGAGTGACCCCTTACCACACACCAAATATACTGGTATCTTGATCTTAGACTTCCCAGCCTCCAAAACTGTGAGCAATAATGTCTGTTGTTTATAAGTTATCCACGTATTTTGTTACAGCAGCCCAAACAGACTGAGACACATACATAAACTAAAATAACCTGTAATTCCACCACAATGATCAATCTTCTGCCCAGATTCCCCCAGATATTTGACTGTTTCACTCAGCCCTGACCCTACAGTTTTTGCACTTTTGCTTCCAGCAACCTGTGCATATACGACTGCTTAAAATATGACTGCCTTCATCTCCCTGTGAAGAGAGAGAGCAGAGCATCCTTACATCCACTCAGGACGATTCCTAGCTAATGCTAGTCTGGCAAAATGCAAGAGCATGAAAGCCAGCCGTCCTGTGCTGGGGCAGGGTAGGTCTGAGGCATAGCCTACATCTCCACCACAGAGAAGTCTGGTGGAATCAAGTTGCCTCTATCTTCCAGAGGAGGGGGCTTCTCCTGAAATTGCGTTCTTGTTAAGGGGTACATACTGGTTTCCCTAGGGAGCACTTTCTTTATAAATCAATTGCACATGAATTCTTGTGTCTGAGTTTGATTCAGGGATACCCAATCAAAGAAAGTTACCCTTAAAATATATGGCTAATTAATTCTTAAGCTATCAAAATCAAATCTTCATGCTTTAATTCTCTGCTTTTTTTGGTGGATAACAGCTAATTGAACTATTTCAAAGGGGGATTCATGAATTAGAACTTGTTAAAATTATGTATTTTATAGAAACTTCTGGCAATAATTTGTTATTCTACACAAATGAACTTCTTGGTTAAAATTTAAAATTCTATTTGAAAATTTACTCAATATAATATGTTTAGGAAGAGCCAAGATCTATTTTTTTCAACTCAAGTTACATTTATTACCACTTATTTCACACTTCTAGAAATCTTCTCTGGTAAAATTAATTTCTATCCTAGCTGTTATTTAAAATCAAGTTTCTTGCTGTCTTCTTTGTTCTAGGTTCTTTAAATACACTGTCTTACCCTACCCACTGTCCCACTTAGAACAATGGCAGCCCAAGACATGCGATTCTGGTGATTATCCAGTTTTGAGCTCTTGTTTCTCAATGTGGCTTTCCCTGGATTCCTGGCTGTCTTGACTTTGACTCTCACGTTTCTTTGGTTTGACAGCACATTTGGACACATTTCTGCAAACTGATCTCTTCTTGGAACTCAATTTGGTATTTGGACTCTGGTGCCACACACCACAGATGTGAACAAGAGGCTCTTCCACCTTCTCAGGCGGCCCCTCCACTTGAGCCAGCTAGGCCTGGCCTGTCCAGCTTTCTTTCAGAAAGAAGAATTGGAACATTGCAGCTTATTGACTTTCCCAAATGTCATCACTTAACCAGGGCCCAGAAGACTGAGCTTTATGAACTTTGGACTCTTGCCTATAGTTACAACCCTCAAATATATTATCCTCATTTTTATCCTTTGTTGTTGTTGTTGGTTTCCTGACTTCATCTTGAAAATCCCTACAGTCTATTTCCATTTACCCTTATCTTGCTTCTAATTTTGATGTTAAGAGAAGATTTTCTTCGATGAAATCAGAATATAAAAACCTTCAAGTAATATTTTTGAACTCTAAAATGTAATCTTAAATTTTAGTAAAATGAGATTTATAATCAATTTTTAAAGATTAGCAAAATATTAAAGAATAGATTCTACTGTAAAGGTAGTTTATAGTCAATGCAAAGAATATAGTATCTGGTTCATAAATCAGAAAGTCATCTTTCATGAAACCTCAGAGCTATACTTATTGAATGAATGAATGAATGCTGAATGGATACATCTTGGTCTTTGCTCAAGTCTTATTTTTTAGCTGGAATTCTATCTCTATCCCTTATGACCTCATGAGTTCCTAATAATATCCGGACTCATTTCAAAGTTTTAACAAAGGATATCAGAAAGTTTAGAGTTGAGGTGTGAGTATGACTGGTAGATGATTTTATACAACACTAGGACCAGAAAATGCCTACTTTTTTCTTAGTGATTTTTTTGATGGTTGAAGAGTTTATATGAAGGTAAAAAAACTACTTTATTCAAAATGTTACAGATGTAGCTTATGGTTCAATAGAAATCTCTGGAAGCCGAGAGAGAGAGAACATTGAATCCTGAGGGAAGTTTGCAGATTCAGCAAAAGGTACTCATGATCAGTGTGATCCTTGTTCTGGATATGTAGGGTGCCAAGTCCTGAAACCAGTTCTAATATATCTACGCTAGAAGCATGTGAAGATCTTGGGGGCTTGGGCTGTGTGTGAACTGACAAAGGTATTCCACTATTTCCTATAATTCCTATGGACTATAGCAGGTGGAACAGGAATTCATGAATTGGTACCAGAAAGTGACTTCTCAGGTAAGTGTTGTGTGTCCTATCTCTCCTTGCCATCGGGTGTTACCATGATGACTGAGCTCTATCTAGTGGAATATAAGAAATAATATTGCTATTCTAGACCTGGCTCATGGGCATCCCACATGATATTGCTCCATGCTTTTTCCTCCCTCCTAATACCTATAATATAAACCTCTGCAAGGGAACTTCAGAGGTTCATGCTGAAGATGCCAAAAGCTTCATCAACCTGGGTCCCTATATGACTCCATGAAAGATAACAGCTTCATTAACCAGTTATCTCACATGACCCAGAAATGCACTTATATTGTTTTAAGTCTTATATGTTTTTGAGTATTATGAATTTGTCTACTTAGCTCAGATGCCCAAGCCGTCCTGCAGTGGAACCCTACCCATTTCCAATGGAGCTAAATAGAGTGGAATGAAACATTGGAAAGGCTACTGACATGTGGTACTGCTAGGATTGAGAACATTAATGCCATGGACCTTACTGTTATTAGAGGCTTGTGTAAGTTAACCAGATAGCAATGATGATGAAGGGAGAGGTTGGAGTAGCAGAGGACAGTGGGGAGTTACATTTCAAACAGACATTGGAGATATAAGACTCTTTTGTTGCTAAAGAGGTGGGAAGAGTCAAGGCATTTGAGTTCCTGAATGAGAACATGAGAAATTAGAAATAACAGTTTTAATGTACTGATATTAATGTGACCTAAGATGTGCCTTAGATTGTGGGGCATATGTGCATTGCATTCTGCTTTCCTACAAAGGGACACAATGCAAGCAACTTGACAAATGCTTGAATGAATAGACAAATGGCTGCCATGCTGATGACAACTGAAAGCATTTATGGAGAATGTTCTAGTTAAGGAGATCAGAACATTACAACAGAGTCTGTGCTCTTAGCCAAATGTAGGCATGGAGATCACTCAATCATTTACAGATGTAGTAAAAAGTCAGAACTTGTAGTACTCATTCAATCACTCAGTCATTGAGAAATATTCATTGAGCATGGTGCTAGGCAATGGCAATACATATGGTGGATTAGGACAGACAACTTCTCTGTTTCTGTTTGGGGCTAACATGCCAGTAGGAAAAATAGAAAACATAAAAATTATAAGTGTGATGATAAATGTTGAATTTGGTATTTTGAGGAAAATAAGTATTCTGTAATAGAGAATAATAGAAAAAATGTGAATGAAAAGGAGGAGTCAGACACATGAGGAGTGTTCCATGTAGTGAGCAGCGCAGCAAGCAAAAAAATCTCTGCAGTGGGAAAGAATTTGGGAAGTTCAGGGTACCTGGGAGGCCAGTGTGTAAATGTAGATCTACTTGATAGAAGATTTCAGGTGCTCTTAGGGGTTAGATCAATCAAAACCTTGTAGGTCATGAGAGGACATTGAATTTTTATTCCAAAAATAATGCTAAGGGAAGAAAAGGAAGGTTTTAAGCAGAGTAGTGAGATGAGTTGAGAGGAAGTAGGGTAATCATTGAGGAAGCTATCACCATAAACAAAACCAGAAATGTGGTGACCTGGGAAAACAATGGCAAAGATGCAAAGAAGTGAATAGATTTGAGAAATATTTTGGAAGTAGGCTCAAGAGGATTTATTGTGCTGATTGAAGGAAAGGGGCACAACTAGGAGTACTGTGAATTTCCTCCATTGTAATTAGGTAAATACAGGGTGACTGGGGATAGATCAGTCATCAGTCATTTTACTGGGTGGTAAAAAAATCAAGAGATCTTAGATATGTATTTTTTGAAGTGCCTCCCATACTTACAAGGTCTGACAATTAAGTTTGTGAACTCATCCTGGAAAAAATGTTACATACCTCCTTGGTAAATATGGTCACCTTCGAGGTGTTCTCCTTGGCCAGTTGGTGACCACAGTGACATTCAGCAGGTCTCCTATAACAACAGCTTTGATGGCCATTCCAGAAATAGAGTTCCAAAATTGCCTCATAGAGTGAACTAGGTACTGGTTTTGAGGTATAGCTTCCCAAGGGTAGTACCTGGGAGGTGACTGTGGTGGTATTCAGCAATGAGGTATGTAGCACATTTTCTAGGATGAGTTGGTGAACTCAATTATCCCTGTATCAGAAAAGAGTAATTAAATAGTTAGCAGAACACAGCAATGTAATCATCATTTTTGTGCTGGTCTTTGTAGAGAGGATTTAGCTTTATGATGCCCTGCTTTCTGTATTAGCTATATTTAAGTTTGCTTATGGATTTAACTCAAGAGAAAAGATAGATATCTTAGATCTAAATTTCTAGTCTTACTCCTGACTACTAGTTGTTTCAATTATATTTTTGTGTGAAAACTATTCCAAAATACAGTGGCTTAAGGCAACAGCCATCTTATATTGCATTAAATCTGTGGGTGATAAATCCAGGTAGAACTCAAATCTGTTCCGTATGATAGCAAATGAAGTCATTCATTGGTATTCAGCCAATACGCTGGACTGTAAAGCCTAGGATGACTTCATTCTCTTGTTTGACACTAATTTCTTCATGTGGCCTCTCTGGCATGGCCAGAATAGTCAGTCTTCTTATGTGGAGGTTTAGCCTTTCTCAGAGTGATAATTCCAAGAAAGCCTGGCAGAAACTGCAAGAGCTTTCTGGCCTACTCTTAGAAGTCACAGGACATCACTTCTGCTGTATTCTACTTGTTGAAATAGTCACAAGGCTTTTTAGACTCAAGAGAAGGGCACATAGACACTACCTGTGGATGGGAGGAGATTCAAAGAAATTGTAACCATCTTTTAAAACTGCCACACTGTTATAAGCACACTTCTGGTATGAGTTCACTCTGTGCTACTGTGGCTGAGTACCTGAGATTGGCTAATTTAAAAAGAACAGAGATTTATTTCTCACAACTCTGGGGATTCAGAATTCTAAGGTAGAGAGCCCCGTATTTGGCAACCTTCTTGCTGCATCACTTAATGGCAGAAAGTGGACAGGCAAGAGAGCGAGTGAGGGATCAAACTCACAGTGACAAGCCACTTAATAATTGACATTAATTTATTTACCTATGCACCCCTCTTACACCACACTTCCCAACACTGTTGCATTGGGGGTTAAATTTCCAATACACACTCTGGGCCGGGGGACACATTATTTTTCTTCCTTTTGTTTAATTAATTAATTCATTCATTCATTAATTTGATTTATTTCTTTTTTTGAGACAGAGTCTCACTATATCACCCTCCATAGAGTACCATGGCATCATAGCTCCCAGCAACCTCAAACTCTTGGGCTCCAGTGATCCTTTTGCTTCAGCATCTCAAGTAGCTGGGAGTACAGGAGCCTGCCATAGTGCCATCTCAAGTAGCTGGGAGTACAGAAGCCTGCCATTATGCCATAGTACAGCTAACAAGATGGAGTCTCACTCTTGTTCAGGCTGGTCTCGAGCTCCTGTGCTCAGGCAATCCATCTTCTTTGGCGTCCCAGATTGTTAGGATTACAGGCATGAGCCACCACTCCTGGCCTGGGGAGACGTGTTCAAACCAAAGCACTTCCACATCTCATACCTTCAACTATAGCAGTTATGAAAGATGGTTTGTTTCTGAGCCCCTTAAAATGCATTAAGTCCATCACTGTAAGGTGAATATTAACTCAATAAATAGAAAGGCAAAGAGGCAAAGAAGAAAATGAAGTAAGTTTTCTAATGCTAGGAATCTCAGGATTCTCTTAATAATAAAAAATCTTCTAAAGGAGGCAAAATAGAAAAGAAGGAACACAGACTTTTAAATAAGAAAATAGAGGAGAATGATGCAATGCTACCAGCATTGGAGGCAATCCTTGGCCACAAGTCTGCACTCTCCTTTGCAACTGGTCTTGTAAAGGCAGAACCTTTCATTTCATCTTTACTGTTTCCTATGACCCTTGAGTTATCTTAAAAATAAAAAAACACACCGTCTTTTCACCAGCATGACTTTGGCTGTTGTATTACCATTGCTGGATGTACGTTCTTTCTAAGCTCTAGTTTGCCTTTCTTAACTGTGGTCCTCACCATGTCACCCACATCAGCAGCAGGAAGTCTGTTGAGTCGTCTCTTCATCCCCTTCACAGAGATGATGTACAGATTGTTGGCTCCTGTGTTGTCAGCATAGTTGATTGTCACTCCTACCAGAAGACCCAGGGACATCCAAAATTTCTCACCAGAAGACCCACCACATCCTGACTTTGACATCTTGAATGGCTGGAAAAGCAAGAGTCTTTATTTATATTAAGAGAATGTCATTCTGTTTCACAAAAATCAAGTAGTTCCATTCTTCATTTGTGTGGTAGTTAGCATAGGGTGATGATTAATTTTAATGTGTTAACTTGGCTAGTCCATGGCATCTAAATATTTGGTCAATTGTGTTATTATAACTGTGAGAGAGATATATATATATATATATATATACTTTTTTTTTTTTTAGATGAGATGAACATTTAATTAAAATGAGTAAAGTACATAACCCTGCATAATGCAGGTGGGTCTTGTCCAATCTGTTGAATCCCTTAAGGAAAAAAAGAAGGAAGTCCTTTAGGGAAGAGGGAATTACACCTGTAGATTGTTTTCCAACTAAAACTACAAGATCAGCTTTTCCCTAGGACTCCTGCCTGCTGTTCTACCTTATAAATTTTGGACTTGCCAGCTTTCAAAATTACATGAGCCAATTCATTAAATACCCCAACTCCATCTACGCACATACACACACCTCTCTTTCTAGCTATTTACACACACACATGCGCACACACACATTCTATTGATTCTCTTTCTCTGGAGGACCTTGACTAATAAACATAGTAACCGAGTCTATGTTCTCAAATGACTGTTTATATTCCTATCCTCAGCTAACTAATAAATGTATATGTGACCAACGGCAGTGTAGGAAAATCTCTCACTAGAATTTGGATAACAGCTGAGTAAATTGGCTTCATTTTAAATATGGAAATCACCACCTGTTCCTGTAGGAATTATCATCTAAGTAGAAAAACAAAAATACTATGTGATACAATAACATCTATTTCTTCAGACCACGAGTTCTCAACTTTAGTATTAATACCACCTAGGAAAGATACCAATGCTTTTGGTCCCGCCTCAGACCATTTAACTTCATTTCTAGGAGAAGGGTCTGGGCATGTATAGTTTTGTTTTATCTCCATTTATGCCATGACTTTAATGTGTGGCTTGTCTTAGGAACCACTGACCTAGACTAAGTTACAACATGACAACAGCTGGGCTGAAGCGATATTTTCTGGGCTAGCTCTGTTTTTTGTTTGTTTGGTTTTTAATAATTTGAATTTGAATGTTTTGTGTTATCTACTTTGCATTTCACCACAGATAACACTTTTTTTTCAGTTACCTTTCACCTACTTGCTTTACCAATTAACGTTACCTTCTATGCATCTGATGCCTTTGAGTTTATGAGCCCTGAATACTAGGCTGTAAATTATAATCACCAAACACACACACACACACACACACACACACACACACACACACATCTAGGTGAGAATAATGATGTAAAGGTTGGAAAATGCATTTGGCAGTTCAAGAGGAACACGTTTAAATCCAGGCAAGGCGACACTTAGGAAAACATTGATTCTGATTATTCCAAAAGCAAGACTTGAAGAAGAATCTGAAGGATGAAAGGAAACTTCATCTCTTCAACTAACTAAAAAGCAGACAGATGATACTGTGATTGTTTAGGTATCTTTAAATGTATATGCTAGATTTTTCTCGTTAATATTTAAGTACCGTATTGGTTTATAAATTGTTAATTTTAATCTGATGCTTCTAAGTTATCACGAAGATCTGCAATTCCCTCTCAAAAGTATGTCTATGCTCACTGCTTTTGAAATTTGTGAGAAAGAAGGCTTTTAGCTTTATAGTCACAGTGTTTTTTCACTTAAATGCTCTGGTAACAATGTCCAGAGAGAACTTTGGTAATTGTTTGATTTGGGCAATGATGTCATTGACATTTTATTGCTGAAGATATATTTTTTTAAATAATAGCTAACTCTGGACTTTACGCATTACTTTTATTGGAATAATAGAACTATAAAAGAGGCAAAGCCCATATCTAATTTCAGTACATCAACTTTAAAAGAAGAATTATCAGAATTTATCAGAATAAGAATTTTAAAAATCAAACACTTTAGGAGTTTAAACTGCATTAGACAATTGTCACAGATGTTTTCCAGGCTTATGTTGGTCCAAGCAATAAAATTTGTTATAGATGGCTGGTAAGTGACCTACTTTTGTGTTCTTCCTCCCATCTCATGAGCTATCTATTGCCATTCTACACTGTTTCCATGGGAGAATGCTTTCTATGAGGTAAATATTTTGAGCGAATATCTTGAGTGAATTTAACGAAAATATAAAGATTGCAAGATAATCTAAGCAACTTGTGAACATTTTCCAATCAGTATCAAAAGATCTTGATTTCCTGATGATGAGAAAGGTGCTGAATGTTCCAAAAACAGGACATATCAGTTGTTAATTCCAGTAAGATTGTATTGCAGTAAAGATTATGCCAATTCTATTACTTCACAGAAAATACGCTTTCCTTGGGCATGCATGGTTGTAAATTCTTCTTCTACTGTTTAATGGGAGTCAGAGGGAAATTAACAAAGAAGTCAGAGGGAAATTTAACAAAATTAAAATGGCTGAATAAGAAAGATGCAAAATCTTGGGCAGTTAAATCATTTGTTCACATTTTTTTTCAGTAAAAGTAACCCTGAAATCTTCCAACACTCAAAAGAGCTGAATAAATGATAGATTTCAGCTGAATATTGTTCACAGATGCCTTAGGCATGTAGAATTTTCCTGAATCTGGTCAGTACTTATTTATTTTGAAACAGTGGCTATGGTGTGGGCATTATTTTGATGGTGTTAGAAGAATTTCTCAAATTTTAGAACCTTTTGATGCCAAGTTCAAAATTATCTATTGTATAGCAGGTTAAATCCTATTACATTTATTGCTTATGCCCATATTTAATTCATGGGTAAAAGCCAAGTAGAATGCCCTTTAGAAAAACTTAAATCATCTTGGAATTCAATGAGCTCAGAACAGCCAAACCCAATTAATGGCAGTCAATACTTTGGTTCGGGTTGTTAACGGTATCACATAAATGTTCTGGTTATGGTTTTGGGTACATATATCAGCCCCTTTCCTTGCTATGTTGGCCAAAATCCTATCATATTTCATTTCAAGCCTGAAGTACATGGGAGTTCTTTGAGAGTTCATTTTCTGTTGTTATTTAGTAATCCATAAAGAAAGAATCTTTGCAATTAAGAGCATTTTGCTTTGCTTCTTTATTAAATTAGAAGTGATTTGATTCTGTAACTAATGCCTCTCTTCCATACTGAAATAGTTCATAACACTATCATCAAGTTCTGGAGCATTTTCTCTTGCCCCTCAAAGTTATAATAACCTCTTTAAAACACAGAAAATAAATAATTCATAAACTTCAAAATAGGCCCCTGAATAATTGTATTGTTAGTTTATATTTGAATAGATATGAGTGATCAACAGACCACATTTCATTTTAAGTTGGCATTATTATGTGCAGATACTAATATACATTATACGACTCACTGATCAAGTCACAATTATTTAAATTTAGGAGTACAAGTTTTCAATGAAGGAACATTTCCCCCCAGTAAGATTCCTCTGAAAGTTTGGCTCCAAAACCACTTTAATTTATCTGTTTAATCATGATGCATGCTGATTAGCAAATTATCTGAATTTTATTAATATTAAAATAGATAATTGAGGCATCATGATATGATATCTTCTGTCTTGCATTATTTAAAATGTATACAATATGTTTGGGATTAAAAAGAAGTTTCTAATGTGGACGTATATGTTCTATTTTCCTTAAGCTGTCAGGTATTTGAAAAGTGTATGAGTAAAAGCTGATCATTAACATTCAAATGAATTCATCTTTTTTCATCACATTGTAAATTATTATAATAATAATTAGCTCAAAGAACTTAATTTACATAATGCGACTGTACTTTAGGTTGGCTCTTTTCAAGAAGCAGAATTCATAGGCAAGAAAAAAAAAGAGAAGGGATTTGAAGAGCAAAAAACTCTAATGTCACTAATGTAGAGGGTATTTTAAAGAGTACCCCAGGCAATGTTCCAACATTATCATTCCATCATTTCTCACCAGAGCCCAGGCTTTCCAAAAAGGTGTTCCTAATTATAATATAAGATAATGTGCCAGGATATAAAGAAATAAGATGAATACATGCCTCCTTCTCAATTTCAGATATTGCTTTATTCTTTATTACCTATGTACCTACATTTCAAGGAGTATTTTTAGCTTGTACTAAACTAATAATATTGTTTGTTTGAATTATTTCTTTTTTATTTTTATTTTTTATAGTTTATTATTATTATTAAATGACAGCTGTATACATTAATGCAAACATGGGATACAGTGTAGTGTTTTCATATACAATTTGAAATATTTTCATCAAACTGGTTAACATAGACTTTGTGTCATTTACTTAGTTATTGTGTTAAAACACTTATACTCTAATTCTAGAAAAGTTCACTGTACCCTTGTTAGACAGACCATATA
>CAUYQV010043223.1:0-15579 GCA_963574575.1 Galagoides demidoff | reverse complement strand
AATGGACACAGTTGAATAACTTGTATAATGTTTTACTGTAGTACTGACAATCATGAGTGACCTCAATATGGAGGAATGAGTGAATATGTGTCTGCATTTGTCAGAAAAACATTTAGTGGTGGCTTACACTGAAAATGCAGCAATGACTTGAATTTTCTATGACAGAATTTTTTTTGGTGAATTTATGGTCAGTTTCCACATATCATCAGTTGGTTTCACTTCATGACAATGTAAATAGAATCTTAAAGACAACTTTTCCCAATGAATTTTTCTGATTATTTTTTTGTAGACTCTTTAGAATTTAATTGCTGTTAAATAACCTGCTTACTGTACACACTGTGCTATTTGTGTTTGGCTGTAGCATATTTTGCATGTGAAGAATAGGAATTTAAGGAATGATTGTTCAAATATTACTGCAGGCATATGTGAAGTTGTAAAATCAATGGCCACATATTTATCATTGTTCTTGTGATAGAATCATAAATTGTTATGTAAAAATTCAAACATTATTGATAAACTATAAAATTATCTGTAAAAAAAAAAATGACTGCCACTGATAATATAATCCTAGTATATATTTTCTTCATGAAATGGACATTTGCGGGTTTGGCCTAGGAAGAATCTATTCACCCTTGATGACAATGACTGGTTTTTAGTTGGGGATCCACTCCCCACTATTTTCAGTCTAGCTGGCTCTCCCACTCGACGCACAGGTAGAATATGACCCAGATGTGCCAGTGGCTACATAAGCATGGTAGTATAGGCTTAATTGTATTTCTTAAAATTCATATGTTAAAGCCCTAACCCCCAGCACCTCAGAAGTGACTGCATTTGGAGGTGGGCCTTTAAAGTAATTGAAGTAACTCAGATGTGCCCTAATTTAATATGCCTGACATCCTTATAAAAAGAGGAGATTAGTACACAAACACACAAGCAAAAGAACAACCGTGTAAGGACACAGCCAAAAGGCAAACCAAGGAGAGAGCCTTCAGAAGAAACCAAACCCATTATTAACCCTTTGATTTTGGACTTCTGGCCTCTAGAACTGTGAGAATCTGAGTTTCTGCCATTTAAGCCACCCAGCGCATGGTAGTTTGTTATGGCATTCCTTGCGGACTAAAACAATACTTCAATCAAGCCAATTGATACCAGTGGAATTCAGTTCTGGAAATGAATGCTTTCCACTACTGCATCTGAAGAAGGTTTTTCACCACTGCCCCGCATTTTCACTACTGCTGCAGCCCTCCTGCCACGATGAAGCTGTGCCTATCAGAGCATGTGACCAGCAAAGGAGTCAAGCGGAGGGACGGCATTTGAGCCCCAAGTTAAAGCAAAACTGAAACCATGTCTATTACAGATTTTCAATTTCATGAATCAGTAAAAATCTTTCTTACGAGTCTTTTTAATATGAATTCAGTTTTCTCTCTCTTTACAGCCAATAGGATTCCTGACTAATACAATTAATATCCAATAATTCAGACATAAGAATTGTCAAGTGTACAGGCTATTTTTTTTTTTTTTTTTTTTACTGCGTGGTAATTGCTTTGAAATGATATGGTCCTATGGAAGGATACCATGGTTCTTACTATTTTTTTAAATCCAATAAAATATTAATAATTATAGCCCCCAAAATAATTTTATAGGAAAATTCCTTGAAGGATCCTTTCATTTCATTCAAGTCATTTCCTCAGGAAAGTATGATTGATTTAAGGTGAAAGAGGTTAGGAAGGTTTAGTCTATTACTTTATAGATTTTCTTGCATTATTTTACTTTTTACAATAAACATACTATTTTTAATGATGTTTCCAAATAATAAAAAGCAAAATTTGTATGGAAAAATTAAGATTTCTGAAATCCTGATGGTTGATTCTGTGATTTGATTTCTTATAAGTCTTACAATTAGCTAACTATGATACTAAATACCTAGTTTTCCCCTGGAAATTAAAGTTAAGAATTAGGGCAAATGCTCAGATGATTCCAGAATAAATACTTAAGATGCCGTCTTTAACATGGGAGCTTTTTTGTTAAAGTCATACATAGGCATAGCTGATCTATAATACCCAGTTGTTACCCACCCCCACACACTTCATTCCACCCAATCCTTAATTCAAAAGCACCAACATACTAAAAAAGGTCTTCAATTCTTTAATTTTAATTTTAAGGTAGGTTCCATGACATAACATTTTCACATGAGTGACACTGTGTTACATACAAATTTTGCATGAATAATATTAAGAATCTCAAAATTTGGAGTGAAATATAGTAATATTTTCATATATTCAAAATTACCCCTCAAAAATAGAGTAGAGGATTACTCAGTATAATTTGTATATTTGCACCATAAGAAATTCCAACATTTTTACTTTTAAAAAAAGTGAAATCCATGCCTAAAAAGCAGCCCTCCCATAGTTTCATAAAAATTCTTCATTTGCTGAGTTCATCTTCCGTATTAGTACATACCAAGATATAAACTAATGTTGTTTGGGCCACTCGAACTGGATATATCTACATACACACCATTTCGTCCATTCCTATTTCTTTTCTTGTTACCATAATACAAAATAGTGTCCATAACCCTTTGGCAGCTATTTTATGTTTCACTCATTATTCTCTACAATTTCATTCTCGTTATGGGTATATTGGCGCTCACACAATTTGAGTTGTCTGTAAATGTGTCTGCTCATGCTGTTGTTAACCAACAGCAACTTACAGCACACTCATTTTTGTTGTGATAGTCGTAATTGGGCCTCCTCTGATAAATGATTTAAAATGTGAAGGAAATTGCATATTAATTAGTGAATTGATTTCAAAACCTTTGAAATTAAATTGCAGGCACCTATCTCTCAGAAGCTCTTGAAGCTTTTGTGCTTCAAGGATTCCAATAGCTTCTCTTTCTCCCTCCATCACATAGTTCGCAATCATTGACTTCACACAAACAGCAATAGAATGGTAATAAGTAAAAAACAAAATGGTCTTACCTGTTCCTGAGAACTGGCCAGTTACAAGGCTCTTGTTAATTTCTGCATTATATTATCTATCACGTCAGCCTAAAAAAAAAATCTACAATAGCTAGACCATAGCCAAAAGAAGGAAAAATCAATTTTGACTAGTGAGGAATCACCTAAAGTAGTTCACAAGAATATGATTGGCCAGATCAACTCTAGTATAAGACTCCGGTTGATCAAAGAGTGAAGAAGCATCTAGCATGGCATGAAAGCAATCTAGAATTTTCTGTTTTATATTTAATCCAGGAATATGTGATTATTCAGCCATTTTGATAATTGAGAAACATCGATCAATGACAATTTTTAGTCCAAAGTAGTTTCAAACAACCAATAGCATTTCCATGACTTGTATATGTTATTCACTATATTAGGTGCTTGGTAATAACAGTAAACAAACAAGACCCCATCAACTCAGTCCTCACTTTCAAGTCTAGAGGGGTATCAGCAGACAGGTAAGGAACAATTTAAATTGTCTTAAGACACTTTTAGACTTATGGAATTGTCTAAGAAACCACTGAAAGAAACAAGAAAGATGATTTAGTCTAGAAACATAATCTAACTACATAACTGAGTAACTATGGGATAAAAAAAAAAGTCTCATTAAGCAAACTTTCCCATTTGAAAATTGCTGCTGATATCTACTGCTTACCTTACTATCAGAATAATTATAGTATAATTAGACACCATGATGCTTATTCATTTTCCTTTTACCTATATCATCTACCCCACATGTATTATTTTAAAGACATTTAATTGCTTACTTGAAGAAGATTAAAGCCATCCTGGTTTTCTGTTGAGTAAGATTCCATTAAAAAGACACATGGAAACTAGAGAATCCTTTCATGAAAAACTAAACCAGCTTCTATCACAAATTCATAAGACTAAAAAGGAGCTTGAAAATTTATCTTAATAATGTTCTTTTAAATGGGTTTGATTGCATTGTATTAAATACTAAATAGCTATTAGTAAAAGTTTCAGTAACTTGTACATAAAGCTTTACATTTGCTACAGAACCCAAATATTCCTCATGCCTAAAGTCAACCGACATTTCTGAACATGTTAGGTTTCAAACTCCAAACTCAATGTTAGGAACTAATTTAATAAGATATAATCCCTGTTGTTAAGAAGCTAACCGTGGAGGATGTAGATGATGTTATCTAAGAGTCCGGTTACCTCTCACCTGCCAGAACAATCCAGAGCCCTCCACTTTGTCATATGGTATGTCTGTGTAAATTCCCTTGTGTTGTAAGGTAATTCTGCCTACATCTTCCCTCCCTTACAAGAAATTACTGAGCCCAAAAAAAGAGAAAAGCCAGTTTTTAGGAGAGAAGAAGACCACTGTTCTGAGAAAAAGGCAGTTCTTGGATGACTTATCAGGTTACTAGGTCAATTTTGTATTCTTTTTCATGTGTGTGTTTTGTGTGTATACACATAAACGTATATGCACATATGAATACTTATGATTTCTAGATGACAACACGCTGAGGAAATTGATCTGTCCATCTGAGAATTGCTTTTATATTCCATTCCCTTTCTCTCTCTGTTTTTCCTTTCCTCTCCGTGCTTGCAGGAAGAACATTAGTAAACATCAGGGCCATATGTCAAATTTTTGATTCTATATAAAACTAGCACATTGTACCCCATGATTGCATTAATGTACACAGCTATGATTTAATAAAAATTTTTTTTTGATTCTAAGGTCTTATTTCCACAATAGACAGGTGAAAGTTCCATTACAGTAAATGCTATGACCGAGGTGTTACTGCATTGGATACGACCAGTTACATCACTCTCATATCTTCAGGTTTATCTGCGAGTACACTCATTGACTGAGGGATGTTCCAAACGAAGGAAATCATATTAACATATTGTAAGTCCAAGGAAAATAATTAGACAAAGGACTGTACTTAGATAACTGAGTTCTAATAAAAGACAACTTGTCTAAACCCACTTGTGTATAACTTCTTCCCCCTCTTTACCAGATCCTGTACAACACCAGTTGCCCTCTTCTCTATATACCTAGTCATGCAAGATATCAGAATTAAAACTCTGTTATTAATGTACTGTCTGTCTTACTCTACATCACCCACTAAGCAGGTTGTAGAATAGTAAGCAAGTTACTTCTGCACCTGGTATATACCTGAAGGAACAACAGTTTCAACTCCCCACATCAAGCAATCCTCAGAATAACACTGTGACAGATTGAAAATATCAGAATATTAATCATCTATGGCTCAAGTGTCAATGTATGGAGTTTAATGAAAAAAGTAAATATTCCTATAAGAATTCATAAGGAGAAACGTTTTTCCTCAACAAGTTAAGCAATAAATGAAAGTGGTAAATGTCACGTGCAACCCTACATTTCTATAATCTAAAAAAAGCTTCTCCATTCTGTTTGAACCTTAAATTGTAATGGCTGAAGAAACTGACAGAATGATTGACAATATCTTCTAAAAATGCTGAAAACTGTGTGTATAAATTAACTTTTCTACTGAAAAAAATTAAGATTAGAGTATTATATTTAATGATAAGAAAGGCAGTCTAAAACAATCTGGTTTTCCCCTGTAATAGCACAATAAAATTTGGCAATTCTTGTTACTTGCATTTAAGTTAGCACATAGGAAACCCAAATGGTTCCTTCTCTTCAACTCTCTACTGATACCAGGTGCCATGGGCGTTTCCCCACACCGACCAATTCTTTCACTGTCTGGACACCACTTGAGTGCCCTAAATTTAGTTATTTCACTAACCGTCAGGAGTTCGTGCAGACACTAAAGGTTAAGGGCTCAGTCCCACCAAACTGCCCACCGTTTAGATACCAATTGTAAGTAGTTTATTCTCAGGTTACCCACACTTGTGTCTGGCTCGGTTATAAATTTTGGATTCCCTCAACCCCATCTTCAGGTTCAAAATTTTCTATGTTAGCTCACAGAACACAGGAAAATGCTTACTTACATTTACCAGTTCATTATACAGGATATGATAGAGAATAGATGCAGAGGAACATAGGGTAAGGTCCAGAAGGGTCCAGAGAACAAGAGCTGCTATTGCTTTGGGGTTGGCTGCCCCCTCCAGCAGGTATATGTGGATGCTCTTTAAAGCCCATACTTTAGAGATTTTTATGGAGGCTTCATCATGTAAGCATGATTAATTATAAACTCAATCTCCAGCCCTCTCCCTTTCCTGGAGGGGCTGAAAGTTCAAAGCTTATAATCACACCATGGTCTTCTGGTGACCAGTGCCCACCCAGGAGCTGTCCAGGATCCCATCAAGAGTTGTCCCATTAGAAAAAGGATGCTTCCATAACTTAAGCAATTCAAGGGATTTAGAAACTCTGTCAGGAACCAGGATCAAAGATCAAATGTTAGAACAAAAAATACTCCTAGCACCCCTATAATTTAGGAAATTACAAGGGTTTTTGGTACTCTGTGCTAGTGACTTGGAATGAAAACCAATCATGGATTCTTCTTATATCCTGATATCACAGGCAATATTTTTATCATTCTGGAACTTTCCATAATTAGACTATGAACCAAAAAGGTTAGAAAAAAATGTCACGGTAAAAAAAAAAAAAAGAAATACTCAATATATGTGGTTCTGGTTTTTTTTGGGGGGGGGGTTTCTGGTTCTGTGGTTTTTCCATACTACAGTGGAAAAAAAACATAGAGTATCCCAACTTATCAACTTATCAGCTGTATATCCTTGGACAAGCATTTTAACCTTACACACTTTATTTTCCCTACCTGAATATGAGAATAATATGTTCATTTTATATGTGATTATTGTAAAAATTAAATGAAATAGTATGCATAAGAACTAAATACAGTGCATGGTCATATATTTATATACAAAGAAACCAGGAATCTTTTTAAATAATACTAGTAATATTGCCAGAGCTATGTGCCCTTTAAATTAGCATACAAATCAAATTTACAAAAGATAACTTTTTTTTTTTTGCAGTTTTTGGCTGAGGCTGGGTTTGAACCTGCCACCTCAGGTATATGGGGCCAGAGCCCTACTTCTTTGAGCCACAGGTGCTGCCCAGATCACTATTGTTTTTAAATGTATTCCCTAAAGGATTATTTTACTATGAAAATCCTTTACATTGGAGTCCTTTCATTCATTTAAAACATGGCTGGATTTATAAAACTATACTAATACACAGTACAGTATAACAGGAAAAACAACAGCTTTGTTAAAGAAATCCAGGGTAAATTCTTACCAGCTGGGAATGGGAATCTCGGGAAGAAGGTAAATTATTTACCTCATCTCAGTCTCCATTTTTTAACAGAAGAATTAGAACATTATCTACTTGTCAGGGCTTGGGGAAGGATTGAGGATCTGACCTATAGTATATACTTAAACACATTCTTCCAATTTTAGGAGCTCATTTGTTATATAAGGCAAAATACACATTTGCTGTAGCATAATACATAAGAGATTTTGGCTGAAAGGTATTTGTATTTTAAGCACAAATTACAAGGTGTTTAATCCAGACTTGAAAACCTATAAGTCCTCAGTAAGAGGGATCCAGGATATCTGTTAGCACCTCCTTTGTAAGGTCTGTGCTAAGTATTAGAAGCCAGTTTCTCTGACAAAGTCACAAATGGGGCTAGTTACCTTACAATCTTTCTTTCCAGCTCTGTCTTGTACAACAAGCAATTTGATCAGCAAGAGCTAATGCCTCCAGGATTTAGAGATGTCTTTCAGGAAAAAAAGGAGAAAGAATTAATTATTAATGAAATAAAATACAACAGGTGCTTAAATGCCAGGTTTATTTATGCCAGTTGTCCTTGTCTGACTTTCCTCTACAGATTCATTTGATCCACTTCAGGCTGCTGGTCAGAACACTGGGTTCATTCTGTTACTTTAAGTACATAGTACAATAAAATAGAAAACATCATTCTACACAAGGCTTCAAGATTGATCTCCTTAAGACAACACAGAAAACAATAATGAGATGGGCAAGCAAAAAAATAAAAATTCCTCAAGGGTGAAATGTATTTTCATAGATCCATGTAAGCAGATATGTTGCAGAACTCCATCTCAGGAACAAAATGTAATTGTGTTGACAACGAACACTGACTTATCTTTTTTCACATCATGAATGCCAAAACATGATGGTACCTTTCAAAATCTGCTTTGACAGCTCCGATTTTTTAAATCAATGTTTGCCATAAAAAATAAATACATAAATAAAAATAAATCAATGTTTACCATGCCCAACTACTGTTGCCTTAGGAGACCATGCAAAAATTTTAAAAATTCTATGCTCTCTACTATATACTATGTAATGAATATTTTGAATAGTACTGTGTTTAGCATACAGAATTTGAACTAAGCAAAAAGAAAATCAAGGTCCTTCTTCCCCTAAGACAACATTCATGGTAATATAGGTTTTTAGTACAGTTTGTATTATTGATCTAAAAATGTTGCTCCAGGACTAAATACTTTAAGGTAAGGAGTTTCAAACACCAGTTTTCCAAACTCCAATGAACACTCTTAACAGTTTCTGCTTCCCCACATAAAGTCATAACCACAAAAGTCAGCTAATAAAATTTGTTTGGTTATTGTCTCCTAGATAGCATCTGAATATGAATCTCAGAGTCTGAGAAATATAAGATCAAATTCTACATCTGCCGTGTGATCATCATAAATCTTAATTTCTTCACCAGTGAAAATGCTAATAATAAAATCTACCTTGTACTACTGTCAAGAAGATGAAACTAAAATAATTTATTCAAAGTCTCAGGACATAATACATCCTCAAAAAATTGTAGCTCTTCACAAATAGCCAAAGTAACCCTAAGCAAAAAGAGCAAATCTGGAAGCATCATGTTACTAGACTTCAAACTATACTACAAGATGATAGTAATGCAAACAGCATTGTACTGGTATAAAAGCACACGCATAGACACAGGGCAAAGAATAGAGAACCCAGGCTCAGCGCCTGTGGCTCAAGTGGCTAAGGCACCAGACACATACATCTGAGCTGGCAGGTACAAATCCAGCCCAGGCCCGCCAAACAACAATAATGGCTGCAACCAAAAAATAGCTGGGCATTGTGGCAGGTACCTATAGTCCCAGCTACTTGGGAAGCAGAGGCAGGAGACTTGCTTGAGCCCAGGAGTTGGAGGTTGCTGTGAGCTGTGATGCCACGGCAGTCTACCAGGGTGACAGCTTGAGGCTCTGTCTCAAAAGAAAAGAATAGAGAACCCAGAAATAAAGGTAAATACATACAATCAACTTATCTTCAACAAAGCAGACAAAACCATACACTGGGGAAAGGATGCCATATTCTATAAATGGTATGGGGAAAACTGGATAGCTTCATGCAGAAGGATGGCACTGGACTGCTCTCTCTCACCACACACAAAAATTAACTCAAGATGGATTAAAGACTTCAATGTAAGACCTTAAAACATAAAAATATTAGAAGAAACCCTAGGAAAAACTATCCTCAACATTGACCTAGGTAAGCAATTTATGACTAAGGCCTAAAAAAGTAAATACAACAAAAATAAATAATTCAGACTTAATCGAACTATTTATTTTGCTATGTAGAAAATTTTTAATCAACAGAGTAAATAACCTGAATACTGGGAGAAAACATTTGCAAGCTGTGCATCCAATAAAGGACAAATATCCAGAATCTATAAAGAACTCAAACAAATCAGAAAATAAATAAATAACCCCATAAAAAAGTGGACAAGAGACATGACCAGACATTTTTCAAAAGAAGAGAAACAAATGGACAAGAAACATATGAAAAAGCACTCAACATCACTAGTCATCAGGGAAATGCAAATAAGACCACAATGAGATTTCTAACACCTTACCCCTGTCGGAATGACATTATTAAAAGTCACACACACAAAAAGAAGATGCTAGCACAGATGCAGGGAAACGGCATAGTTACATGCTGTTGTGGGAATGTAAATTAGTACAATCCCTGTGGAAGACAATATGGAGATTTCCCAAAGAACTAAAAGTAGACTTGCATTAAATCTAGAACAGGGGACCCCACTACTGGAGACCTCCCCAGAGAAATAGAAGTCATTTTATAGAAAATATGTCTATACTCACATTTATCACAGCACAATTCACCAATTCCCAATTGCAGAGATATGGAACCTACCAAGTGTCCATCAACTGATGAGTGGGCATACATATATATACACAGACAGACACATACAGAGAGCCAAAAAATTTTAAGAGATGTTATCTATGTTTTTGAAGTTGAATTGAAGTACTGTTACTAGTCAAGAGTACCCAGACATGCTATGCACATACATTTCCCTACAATTCACATATTTTGGTGGAATAACCAATTTTATTTCCATAAAATCTCTTAAAATGTGTATACATTTTTTACATTCCCAGTAGATGATAGATTAGACATAGATATAGATGATATAGATAGACACAGACATACATACACACCATGGAATATAAAAGAATGAAATCATGTCCTTTGCAGCAACTTGGATGGAAGTGGACTACTATCCTGAGTGAAGTAACCTCAGAACAAAAACTAACAGTGTATTTTCTTACATGCAAGTGGGAACTATACAGTGGCTATCCACAGTAATACAGAGTGACATAATGAACAATGAAGACTCAGAATGGGGAGGGTGGAGAGAGTACAGGATGAAAAATTACCTGTTAGGTACAGGTGCATTAAATGTGGAGACGTCTCCACTCTATGATTCACTCATGTAGCAAAAACCATTTGTTCCCCCTAAAACACATTTGTGCCCCCTAAATCTATTCACCAATCTATCACAATCTATCAAAAGTGAAGCTGGAAGCTTCACTAATCCATCTATTGATTCACCAATCTATCAAAACTATTTGTGCCCCCTAAATCTATCAAACAATTTGTGCCTCCCCAAAACCATTTGTGCCCCCTAAATCTATCAAAATCAAATTTATACAAATGAAGAAATGCTAGCACTTACTATTAAGGAAAGGCCAAATGAGATATCAATGTCTAGGAGAAGAGGAGGGTGAGAACAGGGCTCTTCCATTCACAGCACCCAGAAGATCCAGAGTCCCTCCCACCCCTGGTGACGGAAGCTGGAAGCTTCACTAAACTCAACTGTGAAGAAAAGCGAGGCACAGAAAACTGGATGGACACAGCCACAACACAACTTCATCAAAACATGAACCCCCTTTTCTGAACTTTCTGGTTGCATTTTAATATTCTCTTTTCTACTTGGAATAGCCTGTGAGTCCTACCATTCCTCCACAGGGTAATAAAGATCTCTTTAATGATGCACAGCTATCTGGCAGATGATGCTTACCTGTCGCTAAAATATATGACAAAAATAATTTTCATTTTATGCAAATACCCAAATATATCCAAACATTAGTTCACTCATGACCTCTAAATCATTACTGTACTTTTGAGACACTGAGATGGCCTAATGCCTATAAAAAGGTAGAAAATGAAATGCAATCAGTGAAACCTAGTTTCTTGTACCCTCAATGAAATCCCAACAATAAATTTTTTTAAAAGGTAGAAAATTAAAATATCCACTTCTGATTGATAAAGACTGTAGCGGAGATCATGGTTTAATATAAGCACCAAATTGGTTTGCTAATCGACCCCACAGACTTTGTCATAGGCAATGTTGAATAAGAACACGTAAGACATAAAGCTTAGAGGAGCTAAAAAGAACTGCTCCATGAACACAGCCTTATTGCAAGAGAAAAAAGCAGGAGCATCTTCAGTTTATCCTTCCCAAATTTATAGGAGTTACTCTGGGGAGAATAAAAGGCATGGAGAGTGTTCAATATTGCCGCATTAATATTGCATTTCCTTGACTGGAAGGAAATTTCTCCTAACATCCACAACCAGACATAAACTGAAAACCCTATGAAATACAAGGCATTAATCCTTTGCCAAAGAGTAGGGTCAATTCCCAAAATGTGTCATATTTAACAAAAACTAAAATGCTGTTCAAACACACCTCCAAGTATAATCATGTCTGAAAGACATATACACCCTATAAGCATATTATAAGAACCATGCCCAGGAGAACATCTGTCACTTGGGTCCTAGTCTTAATCATTCTGGACAAACTATTGTTGTGTATTATTGCTCTGAAGATCTAGACAAATCCCTTCTCATGGGTTCAAAGCAAACATAAAATGCACACAGATGCCAGACAGGAATGAAAATAGCTACTTGTCTACTGGTAGAGGTGGGATAGTAAATATAAGTTGGAAAGACAAATACAGCATGATCCCACTCATGTGGAGGCTTATTAAAAAATAAGGATGGAAGAAGCCCAAGTGTCCACTGACCCATGAATGGATTAATAAATTGTGGTACATGTACACCATGGAATATTATACAGCCTTAAAGAAAGATGGAGACTTTACCTCTTTCATGTTTACATGGCTGGAGCTCGAACATATTCTTCTTAGCACAGTATCTCAAGAATGGAAGAAAAAGTATCCAATGTACTCAGTCCTACTATGAAACCAATTTATAGCTTTCATATAAAAGTTATAACCCAATTATAGCCCAAGAAGAGGGGGAAAGGGGAAAGGGAGGAGGGGGGAGAATGGGTGGAGGGAGGATAATTGGTGGGACCACATCTATGGTGCATCTTTTTTTTTCATTTTTATACTTTTGTATAAGAAAAAGAATTATGTACATTGAACCACCAGAAAGCAAAAATGTCACTGTCTAAGCCACCCAGGTGGACAATCTGTGGCTTCTTACATGGAGAAGCCATGTGCATCTTACAAGGGTACATGTGAAATTTACTAAGTGTAGAGTATAAATGTCTTAACACAATAACTAGGAAAACGTGGTGAAGGCTATGTTAACCAGTTTGATGAAAATACTTCAAATTGTATATGGAACCAGCACATTATACCCTATGATTGCATTAATGTACACAACTATGATTTAATAAAAAATAAATAAATAACAAAGTTGATATCAAAAGAGCAAAGTCTAAACACTGGTTACCAGGGAATAAGGAGAAGAAGAGCAAGGGAAGGGGAGGGGAACAATGGTCACCAGGTACAAAGTGACAGTTAGACAAGGAGAAAGTTCACAGTAGGGTGACTATGGCGGGTGTAAGGCATCGTATATTACAAAATACCTAGATGACAGGCTTTTGAAACTTCTCCTTATAAAGGAATGATAAATATGTGAGGCAATGGACATGTCAAATACCCTGATTTGATCTTTATATAACATATGTATATTAAAATGTTAAACTGTACCCTGTAAGTATGCATAATTCAACAGGGCCATTTAAAGTTAATTAATTTAATCTTACAAGGGTACAAGTGAATCTTTCTAAGAGTAGAATGGGAATGTTTTAAAACAATAACTAAGAAAACGACATGAAGGCTATGTTAACCAGTTTGATGAAAATATTTCAAATTGTATATAAAACCAGCACACTGTACCCCATGACTGTACACAGCTATGATTTAATAAAAAAAAAGAATAATATATCATAAAAAATAATAAAGTTAATTAATTTAAAAACAAAAGAAAATACAACAAAGACACAAACAAAATGTTAATGATTAATGAGTTAAAATGACAAGAACCTACGGATTATTTAAAATAATGCACTATCGTCATTCCATGTCTACCCTTGCTAAATGAAGCTTGGGATCTCTGTAGGTAAGCAGGAAAACAATAGGAGGGGGAATACTCAGTGCTTTTGCCCAGAGAAATAGGACAGGCCGTGTTGTTCAAGAGCTGTTTACTCCCCCTCAGAGGAGAAAGTAGACTCATGAAAATAAACTAAAAAACTGTAGAAACGTAAAGCACCAAACCCTTGCAAAGAGCAGATCCTTGCCACCTCACGAGAGATGAATCATTCTACTCATTCTACTTTGCACACAGAGGAATTAGTGAAAAGCATAAGGATTATACCTCCCCTTGCCTCATGCTCTCAAAAGTAGGAAATGTGGAGAGAATGAAAATCATTTTCCCTGATGCCCTGCAGTGATCCTTCAAGCCAGATTCTGCTCCAAGTACTGTCGGCTTTGGTTCCAGGTGTGAATTTCAGTCCATATTTTCATGTGTGTGAAAAATAGAACTAATCATAATCCTCAATCTGTGGGTCACAACCCACAGGACCTGTATTAAAGGGCCGCGGCATTAGGAAGGTTGAGAATCACTGCTTTATAAGAAGAATGTGACCATTTTTCCAATTCGCTAGAATAACCCTTTTTCCATGTGCTATCTGAGTGTAATTATCAACAGCTCCCCTTTTCACCCTCCAATGTCCCATTTAGACAATAAATCATGTGATCTTCCTAATAATATGCCTATCTTAACAGGCAGGTGATAGAAACTGAACCCCAGTCAATCCAGAGGGTTCCCCTTATACCTCACCATGGTGCCTAGGTTCTGGGTTGAGGTGGGGAGAAGGGTTTGGCCCCAAGAGCCAGCCGGGCCTCTCCCTCAGAGAGGAAGGCAGCGGACGTAGTTAGGCACCCAGCTCCTAACTTAGGCACCTAGCTCCTAATTGCAAGGGAGCAAGGGAATCACTGAGAAGCTCCCGTACCACACTGGCACAAAAGAAATTGAGATTGCCTAAAGCCTGTGTCACTTTCACACTTGCATTAAGCATAGAGAAATCAGTCTACCTCTTATGTGTCTTACGGGGCCCACTATGGACCCAGCTTCCTCACCTAGGAGTTGACCTGCCATTCTTGCCCCTTGGTCTTATTGTTTTCTCGGGCTCCATAAGGAAAGGGCTGTGGCATAGCCTTGCCTCCTTCAGCTCCACCAGAACCTCCAGGATTTTGTATTCACTCCCCCCCACAGCATGACCCAGGGAAGGCAGAGCACGGGAGAAAACAGTAAGTATAGTTGATTATCATAATTGCCATTATTAAGTCTCCATCTACAGAAAAGCATGATAAAATCAATTTAACTAGATTATAGTGAGGTTCAAAGAAGTCAACCTGTATCAAAAGGAAATTGCAAAGTGTGTGTAAATACCGTATTTTCCTTCTTCTGACTTTGAGTTTTAAGGGAAATGACTGTGTTTTAGTATTCATTTTGGCCTTCCTCACATAGTAACTTGTGTATAATGAGCTTAAATAATGTTTTCAGTAAAATATTACCTAAAACATTATAAAACAAGATTATAACATAATTAGAAACATTTATTTTTCCATCAAAGTAAGTAGGAATAATGTCATGTAGACACTTTATAGCCCCTGGTATTTAACACAGTGGTGAGTCCATAACAGGAAAGTAGACAATATTAGTGGAATGATTCATGCACTTCATAAAATGTCTACCTGGCTACCTGTGGCTCTGAAAGCAAGGATAGAACTTCAAAAATGTGTCTTATAGGAAGAATGAGAAAATCAAGTTCAAAAAGTCACAACAGAGGGGAGGGGAGGGGGTGGATGGGTGGAGGGAGGGTGATTAGAGGGGTCACATCTATGGTTTATCCTACAAGGATAAACAAGTGAATCTTTCTAAAAGCAGAGAATGAATGTCTTAACTCAATAACTAAGAAAATGACATGAAGGCTACATTAACCAGTTTGATGAGAGTATTTCAAAATGTATA
>CAUYQV010043219.1:0-10779 GCA_963574575.1 Galagoides demidoff | reverse complement strand
CTTATCTTCATCTATGTCAATTGTGATTTAGATTGTAAGTCTGTTGAGGGTCAGAGCAGTGACCCTATGCCTTATATTTTCTAAGGTAAACCCGAATTTCAGATGTTTGCTCCATGGTCACCAAAGTACCCTCAGATTGATCAGATCTGCCCCATAGCTCCTCTGTCTACAAGGCTTCCTATTCAGAAAGGTTTTTAATTAAAGCTTTGTGGTGATGGTAGTGGGACAGGGAGCTTACATGGCATATCCTAATTTGTAGCTGATTAGAGGGGACACCTGGGTCAGGATTTCCCATTGCAGTTGTCACTCCCATGAGTGGACACCTTGGTTTTATTGCTCTCAGAGACCCAGAGGAGGGAGTCCTCCCACACACAGGAGTTATTATTTTTCTTAATTGTGAACCTGACCTGTTTTCCTTGATAAAGTAAAATTTACCCCAGTGTTGGCAGGAACTGTACAAATGTCCTTTTCTCAGGAAATGATCTTCATCTCATAAATTTTGCCAAAACATGAATACAATTAAACTATATCCTGAAGTGAACTTAGAATCATCCTGGAACCGCAAAGCTCCCTAGTGAGATGAGACTTGCCTTCTCTCTCTCTTTTTTCAGTTAATCTTTGAAAATTAAATTTTACTTTATTTTCCTCTTCACTTTTTCTTGATAACCTTTTCAGCAGTTTGATGGAAGAATTTGTCTTTTTTCATTCTAATGGAATACCGTGGCAATTTTAGAATTTTACACACTTTAATCCCAATTCCCCTCCCATAGGCACACACTGGGAAGGGGGCTTCTCTGAGCCACTGACTCAAGCCGCAGGATGACTTCCGCTGTGGCTGCTCAGTGGCATGGCTGACACATATTTGAAAAGTGAAGTGTTGGAGTCATTCGGGGAGCAGAGCAATTTCCTCTGTCAGAGATGAACACTTGGATTAACAGAGAGTACTTAGTCCCATAAAAGTTAGAGTCTGAAATAAGTGCCCAAAGCAAATCTCTTGACCCTGAAGTCAAGGCTAACCCCTCCTAGACAAGGTCAGAAGTTTCAGAAACATGCTGTTACTGGAGTTTAATGGGGTGAGGATATTTCCAACAGAGTCTTCTAAAACCCTTCAAGCTGCAATTAACATGTACTATTTGTTTAAGATGAATGACTTCACCCATTTCCAGCCATTGATCTCATTGATTCTTATTTATGGACATTTTCAGAGACATTAAAGTAATATAACTAAAACATTTGATATTTATCTTTAGTCTTTTCCCTTCTTGCTGCAGCCATACCAAAGTACTTACATTTTCTGAATAATCCATGCCATTTTGTTGTTAGACTTTAAGCATGTTGTCTAGGAATCTACCGTTTCCCCTGCATCTCTTTGCTGGGCTAATCGCTACTCGTCCTTTAGGAACCGGGCTTCTAATTGGGTGGGTGCCTCTTCTGTGAGCTCCTTGCAGCCCTGTCCATCCCCTCCCCTCACTTGTCACACTTCTCCTTGTCTCTCAGAATCATCTACCACTTGCACATGGCTGTTCTCTCCTGGGCTTGGCACATACTAGGCACTCAACTGATACCTGTTGAGTGAATGAATAAGTGAAGAAAGGAGAGACAGCGGAGTGAGCAAATAAGTAAATCACTCTGCACTTAGTGGAAGTGGAGTAGCTTTCAAAAGTTGTCTGCTCAGGATCACTTGGGATCCTTTGGTACAAATGCACACTCTCAAATTCTCAGGTAGGTTCTAACTGCACGGGTTTGACATGAAACACAAGGAGCATGTGATAAGCTACAAATCACTGATGACCACAGAACGTAAAATATAGCATAAAAGGGAGGTGAAACTGGAGGGATAAACAGGCAGCAGGGTTTGGAGGAGCCTGTCATTGAACTTAGGCATTAGCTGCCGCACAGGTTATGGGGAGCCAGCAGCTGGCTTCAAGTACGGGCACATTTCTGGTGTCTGTGAAGAGACTAAATTTGGCTTTGGTCTTCACCCTTGACTACATGCTAGAATTATCTTAGGAACCTTCACAAATAAGTAAAGATGCCCGATTTTGCCCCTAAAGATTCAGATTTAATTGTTCTAGGTGTGGCCTGGGCTTTGGGATGGTATTATAACTTGCCAGGTGATTCTTTATATAAAGTTAAGCTTGAAAAGTCACCAGAACAGAAGAGAAAATTCATCCACACATTTTCTCTCTTGCGACATCTTTTAAATTGTAGTTGTGTATTGGGGGAAAAATTTAGACTGCAATGGGATATCATTGCACATCTACCAGAATAGCGAAGATAAAAAAAAAAAATAGTGGCCACCCTAAATGTAGGAGAGAATGTGGAGACGTGGGTTTGCTCATACACAGCTGGTGGAAATAAACGGCAGTTTCTTACAGAGCCATGCGACTGTCATACAACCCAGCATTTGCACTCCTGGACATTTGTCCCAGAGAAGTGAAAAAGTGGGTTGACAGAAAACTTGTACATGAAGGTTCATAGCAGCTTTAATTGCAATTGCCAAAAACTGAAAACAATCCAAATGTCCTCTAATGGGTGAATGGTTAAACAAACTGGAGTATGTCTATATCATAGAACACTACCAATTCAGCATAAAACGAACAAATTATTGACACATGCAACAACTTGGATAGATTTCGAGGGCATTATGCTTATGATAATAAATAATCTCACCTGCTTATTTGCAAATAAATATTCAAATGCTTTCTAACAAAAAGACACAATGAAGTCATTAAAAGTTAACTTTATAGTTAAATACTTTTCATTTTTTGGAAATTATTAAGTACATATACAGTAGTTGATTTTTACAAAATAATGTATATTTTTAAATATATCTAATTGAAGTTTCTGGAAAGCAGCCTTATTTGATTACAGCTAAACTGACAAGGCTTTCAAATACGAAATGTTCTCTACCCCTGTACTAATTCATGTTATTCAATTCAATTCAATTCATTATATAGTTGAGGGCTTATTAGATACAAAATGAAGTTACTCATCTCACCTTAATATTATAGCATTCATACAGCTCAGCATAGTGATATGTACACAGTGAGATCTCAAAAAATTGTATCACTTTGACTAGACAATTGTCTTATTTATTTTTATGGTGTTAGGTGAAAGATCCCTTATTTACATGCTGTACTCTCTTTGTTTTCTTTCTCTGAAAAGGTCAAACGTATGTAAGGAAAATAAATTTTTCAAATTCATTTCTGTTATCTAGATTTTAAGTCACAAGGACTGATGAAAACATTTATATGCTTCATACATTTATTTCAAGTTTTAGGCTGCATGTGTCTTGTAGTATATTATTTTACATCAGAAGACAGAATGCATATTTCTATGTTTACCTTGAAATTAGGGTGAAATTGATTGGAGGAGCAAATAATAGTCTTGACTTTTTTTTTTTAACAATCACCAAGCTTAAATTTGTGAGGTGGAGGGCAATTTCTTTAATGCGTTCTACTTGGCTCAACATTTCCAGACAGCAATTACAAGGCAAATATCATTTCAGTAAATGAGAAATGCTCATTTTGGTGTACTGATTGGCTTTACTGCACACTGAGGTTAATTGGGAGGCTGCTAAGGCTTATCTGGGCTGCACTAGATTGCACTCCCTGCTTCCCCCTTCCCATATCCTTTTGACAGAGCAGGCCCAAACAAAGCCTTAGGAAATGTGAGTGTCATTAACCTTCACTGTAAACCCTGCTTGCAATTGTATTCGAGATAGTATCATAGGCCACCAGAGGGAAACAAAAAGCCTGAGAGAAAATGTGCAAATTAGCAGGGACACCCCACTCCCCACACCCCCCCACCACTGCAGCTATAGGATTTGGTTACTGGTGTTCCAGTGGACTGTACTTAACTAGACAGTTCTTTTTCTCACATGAATAAGTGTGTCTCTCCCAGCAAAAATGTACTTGCCTAATACAAATGCCCTAAGTGCTATATCCCTAATATAAGAATCACATGACTAATTTCAGTAGCAAGTTGAGAAATGGTACCTATGAAGAGCTTATAAAGTGATAAAATGCTTTTACCTGTTAAGATGTTTTTAATAACGGCTGCTAACTGTTTTAGTACTCACTAAGGGCCAAATACAGGACCATTTCTCATATAACAACTCATATAACCCACTCTATATCTCTAGGATAGAATATGTATGGCTTACAAATGATGCCCACTGCATTTACAAAATTTGCCCAAGGTCACAGAACAGGTAGGTGTTAGAGCCTGGATTCAAGTATATTTTTCCAGGTATATTTTTCCCGCCAAAACTTATTTTTATCCAAATAGATAGGAAAATAGAGAATGCTTTATCAGGAACTCATTGAGAGAAGGTTGCCTGGTAGAATAGTTTTCAGGTCAGCGGATGTTTCCAGTTCCGTTAGCAATTGGCCAGGTCTCTTACCTTCTCTGGTTATGTACATGCATGTTCGGAATGAGCTGCCTGCTGTCGTGTGGTATTGTAGTGCTTCGGTGTTTGTTAGGAAGTTGAAGTGTGCAGCTCAAATCAACTTGCTTAGTGATGGAGGGAGAGTTTGCCAGTAATGCATGAGAGGCGAGATGGAGGTCGCCATCGGAGCATCTCTTACTGACTCTCCTCACCCAGAGGCCCCTCTTCCTCACACCCACCCCTGTCTTCTTCGCCACAGTTTGATCCGATCCTAATCTTCATTTGGGCTTAGTAACAGTCATTCATCCCATTGTCTATTTTTTTCATAGTTCCTTTCTTGTCTCTTACCCTTTTGGTATAGAAAGCAAAGAGTAACAGTGTAAGATGGCAGATTTGGGGTCACACAAACCCAGGTTCAAATCCCCACATGGGCACTTGCTGACAGATATGAATTTTGGTATTTCAGTCAAATCATTTAATTTCCGTGAGACTCAGTTTCCTCATCTGTAAAATGTAATAGTGACACAACCTTACTCAGTTGTTGTGAGAGTTAAGTGAGATAATTCATGCAATGCTGAATTCTTGGCACAATGGAAATGCTCAAATGTTGGTTATTAATAATTGTCAATAACAATAATTCCACCTCACTCATTTCTAATCCAATATACCTGCTCTTTCCATAACTTGGAATTCCTTTTTTCTTCACTAATCTCTAAACTTCCTTTCTCTCAAAATACTACAATTATCCCTTTGTATACAGCGGGGATTGGTTTCAGGACACTCCTCCCACCCCTCATTTTCCCTAAGCAAATACTATATTTTTAGTTGGCATTTGGTTTTTAAAAATTCCAGTCTAAGTGGACCTGTGGAGTTTAAACCCATGTTGTTCAAGGGTCGACTGTATTCAGTACCTATGTAGCCTTTCAAAACTTACATTATTCTCTATTCTAGTTGCCAAGCACTGTAATTAATAATCTCCACTTTCTTAATTTTTCTTTCTGTGATGTTATTTAGCACCTGTATAAATCTATGCAGCTGTGCTCAACTATGTATAAATGTTTGCTTATGTGCTTCTGTGATATTTATTTATGTGATTCTGTGTGTAGAGCCAGTTGCTCTATTAAATTATAAGCTCCTCAGGGGCCAGCTGCATTTTCCACCTCTGCAACAGGTCTGGATGTCCTTCCAAGGGCAGATTTGAGGGAGGCTGAAACTTAAACACACGGAACTGCTTCAATAAAATGTTAACGACAAGATTCAAATATTAATGACAAGTTTTCAAACACTGTGCTCTTATTTCTGAAATTATTTCTTAAAGTAATTTCAGGAATAGCCAGCATTCTCTAGAAATGTTCAACTGGGGGGCCCTTAGTTGGTGGCTTTTTTACATTTAAAAAATTAGAAGTCTACAATTTGAGAAACAAGTGAACAAGGGGGCGAAGGGGTTGCTACTTTCAAGACAACTTTGGGCCATATATATTTCTTTTGATCAGTTAAATAACTGATGCATTGGATTAGGAAAATATGAAGTCTCCTATAATCAAAATAAGAATAGCTGCACTTTTGGAGCACGTAGTAGGTGTGAGGTGCCTCACAGGGAGCTGGTTTGTCTTATCTCATTCCATCTTCCCAGCACTCTCGTGAGGTTGGTGCCGTATTTCTCCTCACCTTGTGTACAGGGAATCTGAAGGAAGGAATGTTAGGCATTGTCCAGGATGCAGCTGGCAAGTGGTGGAGCCAGGCCTACACCCCAATCCCATGTCTATCACCAAGCTTCACTGCCTCCCACAAAAAAGAAGGGGTTTTACAGATGATATAAAGATAATTCTACTATTTCTCTTTTCCTCTCCCACACCACCATCCCTTGGCCCCTTCATCCCAAGGAAAGGAAATTCTCTGAGTATGTAGGATTTGTTTAGTGTAGATAAATACGCTGCAGCAGTTTTGGATGGTTTGCAAGAAAAATGTCAAAAAGAAAAAGACAATTTTCTCACTGGCCGTTTGCCTTCTTATGCTCCTTGTCTCCAAAAGCCTAGCTCTTCATTCGCCTGATGGTGAAGTCCTGGGGGAGTGTTGTCCTTGTCAGAATGAAACCATTAGGGACAATGTCTCATGGCCCTTCGAGAGGACAGGCAGGAAACATCGTTTGCTTTATTTCTCTTTTACCCTATCCTCTCTTTCCCTCCTCAGCGATATTCTTTTGGAACACACAACAGGCTAACTTCTCCCAGGCGTTCAGTAACTTGAGCCCTCCCCAGCTTCCCTCTGAGAAAGCTGGCTCTGAACACACACACACCCCACAGGCAGCTGCTTGGGGGCCTTGCTCTTTGGCAACCTCACAACTCTCCCGCCTCCTTTTTCTGGATTTCAGGACCCAGCAATTAAAGAGCTGGCCTCCGGGCCTGCACGTAGAGCATGCTTTAATAATAAAAACATCGAGTTGGTCTCTTCCAGTTTTGAACAATCTGTGAATCTCTCAGGCTTGAGTCATGGGGCATCCAAGAACCTCTCAGTGGAGTCAGGATTTTGCTGTAGTTAATTTGTAGAAGAATTCTCAATTTGTTTCATTTTACAAGCAAGAGAGCTTCATGTGAAGGTGGAGAGCAGGGGGTGGCTA
Organism: Galagoides demidoff; assembly: GCA_963574575.1. NCBI lineage: Eukaryota > Metazoa > Chordata > Mammalia > Primates > Galagidae > Galagoides > Galagoides demidoff. The sequence goes on along the minus strand of CAUYQV010043219.1, from coordinate 3,769 downwards.
TACAAAGAGGCTAAGGATGCTTAGGCTACAGACTCCTTAAATGCCCGGGTTCTGGCAGGCAGGGTCCCTGTTGCATTTGTAATTCATAATCCTGTGTTTTATTTCTTAAAAATGGACCCCCAAATTGTATAATCTTCACGCCACTTAAAACCTGGCTCTGCCCTATGGGGTGACTTATGGGCAGTTCAATCTCTGCCATGTTTGACTACCCTCCTATTTGTAAGAATTTGAAACCTTTGATGGTTAAATATGAGAAGGCAAGTGCAAATCATATGAAAACTTAGCTTGTTTTGAGTCTGAGTCTACACATGTATGTGGCACTGTTTTAAGTATTCTTCTATTATCCATGAATCCTCACAACCACCCGGACCAATGAGGTCTATTATTAGCCCATTTAGGGATGAGTGTACTGAAGTAACTCATGCCAGGGTTGCAGCTAGTTAAGTAACAAAGACAGGATGTAAACCCTGGCACCTGGCTCTGGAGCCTTTAGCCACTGTGCTATTCAGGTATGAACTAACAGCTTTTGTTTTACCTTCATCTCTTCCGATATCTTTGTTCTTTGTTTTCAGTAAGTCAATGAATTTTTCTTCATTTTCATCAGATAGATTTTCTCTGTCTGCTTCCCAGAGATGAGAATGGGTTTATACATGTTTAATATAGGACATTGGAATTACAGAATCTGCAAAATACATTCCAACTACCATCCAGAGAAGGTGGTGACTTGCCCCTTAGCAACAGAACTGGACGTGGGACTCAGAGCTCTTGTTCTTACCCACCATGGAGGCTCTCTACAGCAAATACATGCATCATAATTCATACAGAGGATGGTGTAGTATTGTGTAATAAGTCAAGAGCGTGCAGTAGAATTTCTATCTGTATTCAGTTAAGCTTTAATTTAAATCAGTGTTTCATCTTAATTCTTAACAACTGATTTTTGCAAATATTTCCTTTTCTTTTTTTAGTAATTATATGTGTGTTCCCATCACAGGAAATTCCAAGTTGTACTGCCAAAGGGAATGGTAAACTTCTGTAACTCACATTATTACATTTTTAAAGGAGGCATTTAATAAATAAACAGCTCATATTTCAGTCGGTGGTGTTTATGTTTTTAATACATTTCTTCTATGAAATGTAGCATAAGTAAGTTGAAGTTGTTTGTTCAGAGGAGACCAAAGCCTTTACTCCCACATGAGGAACAAAATGTCCATTTCTCTTTTGATGCCGACATGTTGCTTGTGGAGTTATCGTGGCTAACCGAGCTTCCATCCGTTCAAGGTCATGGCATATCCCAAACCCTCAAGAAGCACATTGTTATTATTGTTCTCCAACCACTTGAGCATTATATATCGACTGACTTCAAAACTGTGTCCTGGGTGAAAAAGCACAAAGTTGCTTTATTGTGGTTTTCTTCAAGTAATTCCAGAGTTTTCAACTGTAGCTGTAACAGTGTATGACAAAAGCCCCTCCCAACACTAAACATTTTAAATAAATGACATTCTTTATTATTTCCTCTTTTATTCCCTGTGTGTAAATTGGGAAGGCCCACACGATTTTCCGTCAGCTCTGCCTTTACCCAACCAACCCACACTAAGAATTGTCACTTTTTTCACATTTTGCGGTAATTCCTCACTAAGCCTTTGGCCTATACAGGAAACTCAAAGGGCCAGAGACTCCACTGGCCTCATCAGACTTCCATGAGCCTTCTCACCTCCAGCCCTTTTGGTCCTCAGTCTCCCCCATTATAAGAAGGAAAGAAACGAAACGATACCTTTTTCTATACTGACTTCTCCTCAAGACACCACACCGCGTTTCTGGTTTTTTTCACCTTTGCTTTTTTGGAAGGAGAGACGACATGTGTTACGTTTGTGTACTCACCTTTTTTAATCCTTGGAAACTTCCTTATCATTGATGACTGCAGTGCTGACGTCGCTGACCACTCCATTCCCTGAACTCTACTATTTTTACTCTCTAGACCCTATTCACATCTGGTTCTTTTTATCTACCCCCCACCCTTTGCTGGTTCCTCTGTTCCTGCCCAAATCCTAAATGTTATTTAAATTTCCAACTGTGTTTGTTGTTCTTTTCTTCAGCTCTGCAAATCAGCCTGAGTGATCTCACCCAATCTCTTGGCTTAAGCTCCAACATTTTCTCTGCAATTTCTGTTTCCAGCTTGATCTTCTCATCTGAGTATCAGGCACAAACTTCTGACTGATGATTGAACTGCTTCAGCTGGAAGACTTCAAACTCAACACATGCAAATATAAAACTCTTTTCTTTTCCCTAAAGCCTGTCCTTGAATTTGTGTTTCATATGGACATTGGTAAAGGTTCTCACTGTTGGCAGATTCGTTCCATCTTAAAACATCTTCAACTCTTCTCTTTACCTCACCCTAATATCCAATCATTTCAGCTATTCTTCCTTTAAATTGGGAGAAAACGTCAAACTGAAATTGAAGGATGTTCTCCAGAATATATAACCAGTACTCTTCAGAACTGTCAAAGTCATGAAGAGCAAGAAAGCCTAAGGGACTTTGACAGACTGAAGGAGCCTGAGGGGACGTGACAACTAAATGTACCTTGGGGCTCTGGACTGGATCCCAGGAAAGAGCATTAGTGGAAACACTGATGAAATCAGTAGCTAGTTAATGGTAATGGTCTAATGTTAATTTCATAGTTTTGACAAATGTTCTGTGGGTATATAAGATGTGAAAGGAAGGGAAGCTGGGCGAAAAGTATATGCGAACTGTACTGTATTAGCAGCTTTCTATAAATCAAATATTATTCTAAAGCAAAACTGTTCTGTCCTATAGAGCTGTAGTCCCCAAGTCCCAAGCTGTGGACTGGTATTGCCCCATGGCCTGTTAGGAACTGGGCAGCACAGCAGAAGGTGAGTGGCAGGTTAGTAAGTGAAGCCTCATCTGTATTTACAGCCATTCCCCACTACTTGCTTCACCGTCTGAGCTCCACCTCTTGTCAGACCAGGGGTGGCTTAGATTCTCATGGGGGCAAGAACTCTACTGTAAATGGTGCATGCCAGGAATCTAGATTGTGCATTCCTTATGAGAATCTAATCCCCTACCCCGCTCCAGGCTGTGGAAAAATTGTCCTCTGTGAAACAGGTCCTTGGTGCCAAAAAGGTTGGGGACCACCTTTACAGAGGACAGGAAAAGAGGTATAATAAAAACTACAGAACAGGCTCGGCGCCTGTGGCCGAAGTGGCTAAGGCACCAGCCACATACACCTAAGGTGGCGGGTTCGAATCCAGCCCGGACCTGCCAAACAACAATAATGGCTGCAACGGCTTGGCGCCTGTGGCTCAATCGGCTAAGGTGCCAGCCACATACACCTAAGATGGCAGGGTCGAATCCCCAGCCTGGGCTCGCCAAACAACAATGATGGCTGCAACCAAAAAATGGCCGGGTGATGTGGTGGGCGCCTGTGGTCCCAGCTACTTGGGAGGCAGAGGCAGGTGACTCGCTTAAGCCCAGGTTTTGGAGGTTGCTTTGAGCTGTGATGCCATGGCACTCTACCCAGGGGTATTGCTTGAGGCTCTTTCTCAAAAAAAAAAAAAAAAAAAGAAAGAAAAGAAAAAAAAATAATGGCTGCAACCAAAAAATAGCTGGGTGTTGTGGCGGGCACCTGTGGTCCCAGTTACTTGGGAGGCTGAGGCAGGAGACTCGCTTGAGCTCAGGAGTTGGAGGTTGCTGTGAGCTGGGATGCCATAGCACTCTACCCAGGGGGACAGCTTGAGGCTCTGTCTCAAAAAA
>CAUYQV010043217.1:0-30343 GCA_963574575.1 Galagoides demidoff | reverse complement strand
GAAAAGGAAAAATAAATCCTTTAGTGTTGGACATAACACATAGAGGTTCCTTTGGGACACCCAGGTCAATGTCTAAAGCCCTGGGTGGAGTGCAGAGGATTGCCCCAGGAATGTGCATGACAAGGGAGCTGACAGGCCCTGAGAGCTACCGGTGCTGAAGCCTTGAGAAGCTGAGGCAGAGAAGCCCAGAGTAGGGTCAGAGAAACAGAGGACTAGCAGAGAGATGCAAGTGGGGAAGAGCGTGGGCTCCATGACCGAATCTTCTCTCCACTGAAATCCAAGGTCAAAAGGGATCCTTCCACACTGGATGTAGAGTCACCTCCTGAAATGAAGATTCTTCACCAGCCATAGCTACTAAACACCACAGAGAGAAGAGTGAGCTGTTGCCATAGCAGGAAAATAACCCACTGATAATCACAAGAAGAAAAACAAAAACCAATGCAGTGGCCAACACAGACCAATGGGAAGAGTAAGTGTCCACTTCCATGAGCAAATAACCCTGGCTCTGCTGTGGCCACATCTGTGTTTAAAATACAGTTTGGAAGTCAGGCCTTGTGCATGTTGGGACTTCCATTCTGCACCTCTGCGAAGCTTCAGGCTGCTGAGTAGCCTAGGAATTAGGGTGCCATTGATTCTCAGCATATCAGAGGGGACAGGCCAGCCTGGCATCAACACCAATCAATTCAGTTATTTAATATTATAACCTTGGCCAAGTTCATTCACTAATTCGTCTGTTGGTTAACATTTTTGCAGTGCTTACTTCACTCCATTCCCTATACCAGCAGTTGGGGATACAGTAGTGAACAAGGTTGACAGTCTACCCTCGTGGAATAAAGATAAGTTTTCTAGCAAATGATGCCTTAACATTGAACATCCACAAACAAAAAAAAAAAATTGAACTTTCCATAAACTTCACTTCTTATGCAGAAATTAACTCAAAATGGATAATAGACTTAAATGTAAAACATAAAATTAATCATGTTTTTTAAAAATAGGGCCAGGTGCAGTGGCTTATCTGTATTCTGTTGAATTGCCTTTGCACCTTTGTCAAAAATCAGGTGGGTCTATTTGTGTGCGTCTACTTAGCGTTCTCTATTCTGTTCCAGCGATCTATGTGTTTTTTCACTGATATCACATGGTCTTGATAACGTAGCAATGTAAAAGGCTGGAAGTTAGGTAGATCATTTTTCTCTTGCCTTTTTATTTTTCCAAAATTATGTTAGCTATGCTACTTAGTTCTATTTTTCATATAAATGTTAGAACAATCTTGACTCTACAAAAATCTTGCTACCTTCTGGTAGAAATTGGGTTAAATCTATGTATCCATTTGGGGAGAATTGACATTTTGCTATGCTGAGTCTTCCAAAACACTGTATATCTCCCCATCTATTTTTTTCATTTCTTTCATCAGTGTTTTGGAGTATTCATCATACAAGTCCTAGTCATATTTTCATAGATTTGTATCTTAGTATTTCATTTTTGTTTTGGAGTGATTGTAAATGGTATTAGAATTTGAATGTCACTGTCCACAGTTTCACTGATAGTATACTGGAATACAATAGATTTTTGAATGCTTATCTTATATTCTGATATCTTGCTGAACTCACTCTAATATTAAGAGTTCTAGGAAGTTTTCTGATGGATTCATTGGGATTTTCTAAGCAGACTATTATGTCTCCTGCAAATAGGAACAATTTGCATTCCAATCTTTCCGCATTTTACCTCCTTTTCTTGCTTTATTGCACCAGCTTCCAGCACTATGTTGAGTGAGAGTGTTGAGAATGAACAACCTTGTTATTTCCTGACATAGCAAGAAAACATTCAGTTATTCACCATTAAGTTTAATATTCGCTGTACATTTTTTGTAGATGTTCTTTACTGTGTTAACAAAGCTCTCCCATTCTAATTTTTCTCAGAGTTTTTGTTACCATAAATGGTACTAAATTTTATCAAATGCTTTTTCTACATCAAAAGATATGATCATGTGATTATTCTTGTTTAGCCAGTTCATAGGAGGATTCCACTGATTTATTATCAAATATCAATTCAGCCTGTGTCCTAGAATAAATCTCATGTGGTCATGGTTTATGATTTCTTTTCTATATTGCTGGATTCTATTTGCTAATATTTTGTTAAATATTTTTGTGCCTATATTCATAAGGAATATTGGTCTATAATTTTCCTTTTGTACTGTCTTTGTCTGATTTTGATGTCAGAGGAATACCAACTTAAAAATGAATTGGGAGGTTTTCCCTTCTTTCTATTTTCTAAAAAGATTATGTAGAATTGGTTGTTAATTCTTCTTTTACACATATGGTAGAGTTCTCTGATGAAACCATCTGGGCCTGGAAATGTTTGGGGGAATTTTTAAATTTGATTTCTGCAAATTTGATTTCTTTAGTAGTTATACACATAAAGCCCTTCAAATTATCGATTTCATGTCGGGTAAACTGTGATAGTTTCTGCTTTTCCAGAAATTGATTGATTTTCTCAAAGTTGTCAAATTTGTGTGTGCAGAGTTATTCATTTTTAATAATAACATTCCATTATTATCATTTTGATGTGTGCAGGGTCTATGAAATTATTCTGTTTCCTTCCTGATATTATTAACTTGTGCCTTCTCTCTTTTTACCTTTGCCAGTTTTGGAAGATGTTTATCATTTTTTGCGGCTTCTTTTTTTGTTTTGTTTGTTTTGTTTTTGTTTTTTGCAGTTTTTTGGCCAGGGGTGGGTTTGAACCTGCCACCTCTGGCATATGGGGTCAGAGCCCTACTCCTTTGAGCCACAGGAGCCACCCCTCTTTTTTTGTTGTTGTTTGTTTGTTTTGTTTTGTTTTGTTTTTGCAGTTTTGGGCCAGGGCTGGGTTTGAACCCACCACCTCTGGCATATGGGGTTGGAGCCCTACTCCTTTGAGCCACAGGAGCCACCCCATTATCATTTCTTTAAATCTTTTCAAAGAGCCACTTCTCTGTTTCATTGATTTTTCATTATTTTATGTTTTCATTTCGTTGACTTCAACTCTAATCTTACCATTTTGTTCCCTTCATTTACTATGAGTTTACTTTGCTCTTCTGTTTCTAGGTGTTTGAGGTAGGAGTGTAGATTATGGATTTGAGACTTCTCATTTTTTGTGTATATATATATTTAGTGAATTTCCCTCTCATTGCTACTTAAACTGTATCCCATACATTTTTATATACCATATTTTATTTTCAATTATCTTAATGTTATTTTTTTTTAATTTCCCTTGGGTCTTCCTTTTTTGACCCATGGATTATTTAAAAGAGTGTTGTTTAGTTTCCATGTGTTTAGGGATTTTCTTGTTATCTTCCTTGTTAATTTCTATTTTGATTTCAAACTGGTTTAAAATATGCACTCTGTATTCTTTAAATTCTTTTAGATGTGTTAAAGTTTGCTTTAGGTTCTAAGATATCATCTATGCAATATAGTATATTCCCCAGACACTGCTGTTATTGAGTGAAATGTTCTTTCTATTCATGTCTATTCCAACCTGTTGCTCAATGGTGTTGAAGACTTCTAGAGCCTTACTGATTTTCTGTCTAGTTATTCTACCAATTGTTGAGAAAAGTGCATCAAAGTCTCCAACCATACCTGTGGTTTTATCAATTCTTTTCTTTAGTCCTTTCAATTTTTGCTTCACATAGTTTGCAGCTCTGTTGCTTGATTCATATATACTCGGTAGTAAAATCACCCTCTTTCTCTAGTAATTTTCTTCACTTGGGAGTCTCCTTTATCTGATCTTAACATAGGCACTCCTGCTTTCCTTTGTTTGCATGAAGGTCTATTACTCAGCTAAATTAATGTAGTTAGGCTGTTTACACTTAGTGTAATTATTGATGTGTTAGGGCTGATGTGTTAGGGCTGGGGGGAAAGGGGTGCTCCTTGTTACAGATGGGTGGGAAGGGGGGATTCTCCTTGTGATCTCCACTAACATTGAAGAGGGGGTGGTGTAATTAGCATTGGGTGAAAGTGAAAGTTCTGACTCTCCACCCCAGGGAGAAGAGGGAGGAATACCTCCTTATTGCTGAGCAGAGGTAGAAGTCCCAGTGACCTAGCTGCTCTCTACTGACCCTGTAGGAAGGGCAGGCCTCATTCCTGGCCAGCAGAAAGGAAAGTCCTGACTCCCTCCTTGGCCTTCTCTGACACTACCCAGTGGTGAGGTGCCTTGTTACAGATCAGTGAAGCTCCCACTGGCCGTTGCTAGCCTTAATGGGGTGGATTCATAGTTTTGTTTCTGTGATGTTTTGCTAGAGTAGTTATTGTCTAATACTTTGGGTCTTGCTAGACTCCCCTCTCCTGATCATTGGACTAGAGAGAGCAGGGTTTTGTTAGCAATTTTTTTAATCTGCTTCTGTTGGCACTTTCATAGTGCCAGCTTCTTCAGCTCCAAGTCTGGAAATAGGAGATAAAAAGAGAAACCCAGGGAACACAAGGTCATTTCTTGGGCTCTGAGGTCCCTTGCCAATCTGCTTTCTTTTCTCCACCATTTAGAATCTTTTAATGTTTGTTTTATATGTAATATCCAGGCATTTTAGTTGTTCTCAGCAGAAGGAAACTGTAGAAGATACTGTCTACTGTATCTTCCTAGGAAAAGAAGACAAATGGTTTTTAAGCCTGATTTTTATAACCCCTCCTTTGCATACCACTTGCCTATTTTGTGTTATACTTGCTTGGTGAAACTGCATCACCAGTTCATCCAGTTCCCCCACCTACTCTGTGCTTCTTCATGAATGCGATTGAACTTGTCTGGAGCAGAGCACACAACCACACTGGTCTGATTTTATTTGATGACTGCACACAGTACTCTTCTTGTGTCCGATAGAGTTTCCGATCCTACTACATTTCCCCTGTCCATTCTGTCTGCCCCGATCCTTACCCAACACAACTAATTCACAATTCTTTCCCTTCAAGCATCCAACACCTCTTTTCCAATTCTCATTCTCAACTCTTAGCTGTTGAACTTGCTTTCTGGGAAAATTGAAGCAATCCAAGGAAAAGCTCCACAAATGGCTCACTCCACTCTACTCACCCACCACGGCATTTGTATTCATATACTCTTCCTGCCTGTTACTGTAAATGAAGTATCTTGGGTTCCCGTCTGTATTAGTCATATGTTGCTGCATAACCAATCACCCCAAAATTTAGTGGCTTAAAACAATAAATATTTATCATCTTACAGTTTTTGTGGGTCAGGAATTAAGCAGAAACTTAGCTAATGGCTATGACTCAGAGTTTTTCATGAAGTTGCAGTGAGGTATCAGCTTAGACCTCAGCTATGAGAGGCTCAACTGATTCTGAAGGATCAGTTTGCAAGATGGCTATTCATAGGAGGCCTCAGTTCCTCATCAAGTGGACCTCTCCATAGGGCCATTGAGAGTCCTCCCAACATGGCAGCTGGTTTCCCTTAGAGGCAGTGTTCCAAGAGGAAGCCAGAGAGAAGCCATAATACCTTTTATGACCTAGTCTTAGAAGTCACAAAGCATCACTTTTGTCACATTCTATTTGTTAAATCCAACTCACTAAGTCCAGCTCATTTCAAAGGGAAGAAGGATTAAGCTCCAACTTTTGAAGGAAAGAGTGTTAAAGTATTTGTGGACAAGTTTTAAAACCATATCATATAAGTCAAGTTCTTGCACTTATTCTCAAGGACATCACTCCAACGATTATTCCCCCATCTCCTATGTCATCTATTTTTACATCTCTACTTGATGATCCCCACCATTAATAGGCATATTGTTATTGTCCCACCTTTAAACAAAGCTCACCTAGATACATTCTAATCTTTTTCCTCACTTTTGCAGCAAAATTCATCATAGGAGCTGCTATTCGTGTTCTCTCACTCTCTCAAACCCAATCAGACTTTGTTCCCAAGTAATTCATGAAAATTCTCCTTGTGAAGTCACCAATGACCCCAGTACTGCTAAACCTAATGATCAATTCTGAGTCTTCATCTTATTTAAAAATCTGTAGTAGTGACCACTCTCTCTTCCTTAGTACTGTCTCTTCATTTGGCTTCCAGTTCATCTCGATCTCTGGGTTTTTCTCTACTTTACTGGTGCTTCTTCTCAATATCTTCTACTGGTTCTTCTTCTTTCCAACTTATTAACACTAAGAGAACATCAGTCCTTTTTACCCTCACACTACAACGCTCACTATCTTAGTGATCTCACACAATCTTGTGGCTTTAAATCTCATATAGGCCACGACTCACAACTTCATATCAGCTGTGCAGATCCATCAACTAAACCCTCAACTCGCACATTCAACTGCTTATTCAGCATTGTCTCCCCTCAAGGTTTTATAAATACCTAAAATTCAACATGTGTAAAATCGAGATGTCTATCTCATATCACCAATATGCTTTGCCCTCAGCCTCCCTCATCTCAGCAATGGCAACTCCATCCTTCCAGTTGCTCAAGTAAAAATCTGGAAGTCATGTTTGACTCCTCTCTTTGTCCTGAACCCTATATCTAATATCAGTAAATCCTTTTTATTCTTTTTTCCCAAAACATACCTAGAAGACAACCTCTTTTATTATTTCTGTGATCCCCTGGGTCCCTCACGTCTTCTCTCAGATGTCACCTTCTCCTTGAAGCCAATCCTAACCACACTGTTTAAAATTGCATCACCTTACCCTTACCCTGCTTTATTTTTCCCTTTCCCCCCACATAGTACATATCATGTCCTAAAACACTGAGAAATTCACTTGTTTATCATGGTGATTGTGTGTCCTCTCTCCCAAAGGCAAGAGTCTCTGTTTACTGGCATGGCACAATTTTGTTTGCTTTCTTCATTGGTATGAGCTCTAGGTATACCTAGAAGCATTCAAGGCACATATATGGGCTCAGTAAATATTTGCTTACTGAACAAACTTTGTTTATGATTTTTTTTTAAAGACCTCTCTGATCGCTGTGTGGATACAGTTTGTGGGGGTGGAAAGAGAGGATCTTAGGAATATTTTCACCTGCAAGTAATAGAGAAAAAATCTGACTATTTCAGATTAAACAAGAGTTATTTTTCCCCTTAGAACATAATGTCTGAAGTTGTAACCTTTAAATCTTATCAGAACTAATGACTATGATTCTGGTGCCTTTCCTTTCGTACTTAGAAATAGCTGCAGCAGCTCCAGCCATCAAATTCAGATTCTAGAGAAAGAGGGAGGCAAATAGGGTGTTTGATTTTTTGCATTGGTTTACATAAAGGTGTGAATGGAGAAATGCAAATACATTGCCATATTTTTCTGTGGGGGGAGTAAAAAAAAAGGATGATGCTTCAAGTTTTGTTTTTATTTTTATTTTTTTTGTATTTTACCTCTTTTTTTTTTTTTAATTGCTGTTTGGCCAGGGCTGGATTCAAACTCTCCACCCTTGGTATATGGGGCTGGTACCCTCCTCACTGAGCCACAGGTGCCACCCATGCTTCAAGTTTTTAATATTAAGCAATTGGTTAGATGGTGGAGCCACTTACTTAAATGGTTCAAATTCAAGGAGAAAGAGAGCTGGGGAGAAAAAAATTAAGAACTCTAATTTGGACATACTAAACTGGAGATGCTTCTCCATCACAGAAGTGCAGATTTCAAATGGGCAGTGGGTATACAAGTCTGGTGGTAATGGGAGAAGTTTGGGCTGGAGAGACATGCTAGAAAGCCATGACCACATGGGTGGTGTTTAAAGCCATCATACTAGATAAGATCACTAGGGAATAAAGCTTATATCCAAAACTGAGCCATGGATGAAGGGGAGAAGGAGAAAAAGAGAAAAAAGGAAGAATTCAGAAAAATGTGTCATTGAGTTGGAGGAGCCGAACATTTTAGGAAGAGAATTACTTAACCTTTCAGAATCTCTGTGTTCTTGTCTATAAAATGAAGTGAGTAAGAATAGCTACCTGCTCCGTGTTTACGAGGGAGGACTGTTATAATGCATGGAAATGACAGCACTGTGGCTCGCTGCAATATGCGCACCATCGGTGCCTGCTCCTCTCCCCTGGTGGAGCTGCCTCGGCTGTGTAACCAGACCTGTGGGGGAAGAAAACTTTACAGATAACCTTTTTATATTCCAGCAGTCTATGTTGACTCAATATGGTAAATAGCCACTTGTCTGGAAAAATATTTATGTAAGTTGAATAGAATAAATATTGATTTTGTTTTATCTTTGTCTCCATATAACTCAAGGACAGGGAAAACTCAGTACATGAATTTTAGAAACAGTAAATGTGTTGCTCATATTTTTAAGCCTATGTTAGTAATGAATGAAAGAACACTTATGTGATGAATGAATGAATGAATCAAGTGAAGGAAAAGACATAATGTCTATTCCAGAGCAGCATTAAGATATTTGTAAGTGGCTAGGCATGGTGGCTCACGCCTGCAATCCTAGCATTCTGGAAGGCCAAGGCAGGTAAATTGTCTAAGCTCAGGAGTTCAAAACCAGTAGGGAGACTGTCAACCTGAGCAAAAGAGAGACCCTGTCTCTACTAAAAATAGAAAAACTAGCTGGACATTGTGGCAGGTGCCTATAGTCCCAGCTACTCAAGAGGCTAAGGCAAGAGGATTACTTGAGCCCAGGAGTTTGAGGTTGTTGTGAGCTGTGGTGCCATGGCATTCTACCAAGGGTGACAAACAGACTCTTGTCTCAATTAAAAAAAAAAAAAGATGTTTGTAATTGTGTGTGTGTGTGCTAATTATCTTGAGGTATTTGGCACAGTTGGTTCCAGAATGGTGTTCTGAAGTTAATATTGCAAGCTATTTCTTGCTCCAATATTACACACTGAACTATTAACTAGCCAACAGTGGGTCAGTGGCAAACTTATCACTGCCATAGGTATGAACTCAAAGAAGACGCATGCATAGCTAATGGGTTTAGAAGATAATATATTCTACTTTCTAGAGAACACAAAATTTTCATCCACCTTATGTATTCAGGCCAGATTTAGATGATGGGGACTTCTTTATGCAGGCACACCTGTAAGGATATTTGTGGATCTGTCTACATGTCTGTGCAGCAAGGTAAACTCATGTCTTTGGACCAAGGAGTGCAAGCCTACACTGATACCAGAAAATACAGTAGAACCTCTGTAAGTTGACCACCCAAGAGACTGGAAGAAACAGGTCAACATAAGGAACCAGGCCTACTGATATGTATATGTGGTGTATGTCTGGTCTGTGAAAATTAGGTCAATGTAGGGAGAAGGTTAACTATGGAGATTCTATTGTATTTACCCACTTATAGTCAAGTGAATGGAAATTATTGGGGGAAAAAATCAAGTAATATGGTTTGGATGTTTGGCTGCTCCAAATCTCACATAGAAATTCCATCCCCAGTGTTGAACGTGGGGCCTAATGGGAGAAGTTTGGATCCCGGCGGGGGTATTTCTCATGAAGGGATTGGTGCCCTTCCACTATAATGAGTGAGTTCATTATAGTGAACCCCTCATTCATTTTCATTGAGTGAAAACCCTGGTCAAAAATTTAATCTTAGAACAGATTTCTCATGAAGGGATTGGTGCCCTTCCACTATAATGAGTGAGTTCTCACTTTATTATCTCATGTGAGGGCTGGGTGTTTAAGAAAAGCCTGGAACCACCTCCTCCCTCTCTTGCCCTGCTCTCTGAAGCTCTCACCAGAAAAATATGTTGGCATGATGCTTTTTGTACAGCCTGCAGGACCACAAGCCAAATCAACCTCTTCCCTTTATAAGTTACCCAGCCTTTGGTATTTCCTTTCTAGCAACACAAAACAAAATAACATCAGGGACTGTAACTGAGAGTGAGAACAGTATTCGGATTTGTTTTATTTATACTGATTCTGAGTTCTTGGAGCCAAATGTTTTTTCTCATTGATCAGTGGCCCTGTGTTTTTTTTTCCTTTTTTTCCTTTTGCTCTTTTCTTGCAGTATCCTTTGAAACCAACCTGGACAAACCCATAGTCTTCCATAATCAAATGGAAGATTTAAAAATGTACATGTAGGTAGGGCATGGTGGCTCCCACCTATTATCTCACACTCTGAGAGGCCAAACTGGGAGAGTTGCTTTAAGGTCAGGAGTTCCAGACCACCCTGAGCAAGAGTGAGACTCCATCTCTAATAAAAATAGAAAAAATTAATAGGGTGTAGTGGTGCGCACCTGTAGTCCCAGATACTCAGGAGGCTGAGGCAGGAGGATCACTTGTGCTCAGAAGTCTGAGGTTGCAGTGAGCTATGATGATACCACTGCACTCTAGCTGAGGTGACAAAAAAGAAACTCTCTCTCTCTCTCTCTCTCTAGTATATATATATATATATATATATATATACATGTAAAAGTATTCTGACATTTGGGGGGCCAGATACCTGAGAACTGTTCAGCAATACTTAATTTACCATGCCCTTTGACTATAGGAGATAAGATTGAATGCTTAAAAGGCCTAATTTAAACTTGTTTTTAAACAGCAAGAAATGTATACTGGGTTGAAGACTCTATCTCACAGCTGCCTACAACCATTTTTTAAAATCATTCTTTTATGAAGCATCCACAGAAAGTCGTACATTTACTCAACAGAGGGAGCAAGGGCTCCCACAAAGGAAGCATTTCATTGCCCACTGAACACATATTGGAAGCGCTGTTCTGTAAGTTTAAAAATCTTCAATCTGTTGTGCCCTTTAAATCTTGGCTGGGGTAGGCAAGGCCTAACAGATCGTGTTCCCAGAGTTTTGCTGGTGATACCAATAAAATAAAAGGAGGAAGCCAATAAAATAAAGGGCATGTTGCTAGTGTGTGGAGTTCAAGAAAACCCTGGTCAAAAATTTAATCTTTGTTAAATGGAAAGGGAAATAAGAGTCTATCCTCCAGCGCCTGCTAAAAATGTAATGATTTTCCTGGCATGCTTTCAGGGAAGGGCAATCATAGTTCCAAGTTCAATTTCATATGGCCCCCTGAGAAAGAAAACTGCAAAGAGCAAAGAGAAACCCTGACCAGGAGCAAGATTTCTGCTGCTGGTTCTCCCTTCCACCTCGTGTGAGCCAGTAGAACAAGATCTAATATTAGCTTTCTTCTTTTTCTCTCCCTTTAGTGCGTTTGGGAGGTTCGATGAGCCCAGGTGAGGTGTGGAATGGCAAGGGCTGGCAGTGCCTTAATTAGGAGGAGAGTATAGGTGACAGGCCTGGAGACCACAGCTAGCTTGGGGCCAGGTTGGGAGAGGAAGACCAGGGTCATAATCACACATAACAGCTGGTTCTTACTAGGCACTAGCTCTACCCCGGGCCCTGTGCCAAGTACATGGCACACTTTATCTTTCTATTTCATAGAGATTAGTTGCTACTATTACTACTGGTTTATACACAAAGAAACTGAGACTCTAATAGGTTGAGAATTTTGCCCAAGGTTGCCCCTGCTGTGAGTGGGGCAACCAAAAGATGGGACCAAGATTTGGCCTCTAACAAATGATGCTAGATCAGGCCTCTGGGACTCAGTAGCTGAGTCCCTGCGGAGGGGTGCAGCAACCACGTCCTCTTCTCCTGTAGGCCTGGCTGTCACCCGGGCTCAGCTGCAGCTGATGGAAGAGCAGAGGCAAATGGGACAACCCAGGAGAAGAGGAGGCAGTGCAGGCCCTGGAGAAGGAAGAAGCAGCCTGCCAAGAACCCAGTGACTGAGGAAAGGAGCTAAGCATACTTCACATCCCACTTCAGCTCTTCAGAAACCAGCTGGCTTCACCTTTAAGAGAGACCTAACTCCTTTCTCTCTTAGAGAGAACTCCTTTCTCTCTCTGTGGTGGCCCCAACTGTTTTATCAAGGAATCAAAATAATAAAACTGGGATAAGATAATAACCAAACAGTGGGCCAAAGTCCACACTGCAAACTCGCATGACTGAGCATTTTATTTTCGTTGGCCGCTTTGGCCAAAGTAAGGATAAAGGCAGAGCTAAAATTGTGTAGTATGTTGCAAATTATTTACCACCTTCAAATATACAAAGGGCTATCCCATGAAGCAGGAAGCCGATTGGTTCCTTCTGCTTTCCAGAGAGGCATGACTTCCTATTCATTCTAATAGGAAGATGCCCATTAGGGAACAGCTAGCCCACAAAGCAGGGACTGTTCCCCACAGATTACTGGTCAACACTTGGCTGCACATTATATTCCTCTGGGAAGTTTTAAGAAATGCTGATATCTTGGTCCCATTCCCAGAAATTCATACTTGATTTGGGGTAGGGCTCTGGCACTGGGGTCTTTATAAGCTCCTCAAGTAATTCTAATATGCAGCAAAGTTTGAGAACCACTGAGACAGATATCTCATCAGGGTTACTGGAGAACAGATTCTTTTCTTGAATAGGTGACTGGTTCAAATTAACTCCAAAGCCCCTTCCAATTCTAAAATCCTAAATTGCTCAGGAAGGCCTTTCACTGTCAGTTTGCTGTTGATGATTTTATGATCAATGGTTAGTGCAAAAGGACTCTAATTTTTGAAATGTGGGCAAGTGACAACCTATTAGCTACAAAAGACCACCTCTACTGTATTGGATTTTTGTCTCTTCAAAATTATATTTAAGGCAAAGAGGCTAAGATAATGCATGATAAATTTAGAGTACCATTAATCCGAAACCACCCTTCTTCCCTGGCTCTGTATCCTGGCTTGCTAGAACATGAAGAATTTCTGGAGACTAATAATAACCGTGCACACAGATAAACTTGCATTTTGAATATCCACTCTAATTGTTTCAAGGGAAAAAGGATTTTGGACTTAGAAACATGTTCCAGAGGGAAAAAAGAGCACAGGCTATGACTGCCAGTAGAAAAGCAAAGAGACGCAGCAGACCTATTTCAGGCTCCACTTCAGAGCCCTGCCATCTTGCATCATTTTTCTCACTCCTAGATCTCAGCATTCTATTTGGCAGAAACCATCAGAATCCCTTTAAACCTCGGTGTGAACTTCACACAAGGGCCTGAACTAATTCCACGTAGGGACTTACCACATCCACGGTTGCCAGTGGACTATTTAAAGACAGAAGTACAGGACTCATGTCAACATAACTGCTTCCAATAGATGTGACAAGGGTCAAGGAATCCTGCTCGGTGGAAACAAGTTCTCAGTCCCATTTTAGCCTGCCGTGATCCCTGCAGCGTGACTTCGGACAAACTATGTCCCCCTCGGTGCTTCAGTAACCTTGGAAGTTAAACAAACACAGAAATGCTGACTCACTTCAGAGGGGACATTGTGAAGCTGAGAAAGACTCCCTGAGAGGCCCTGCCTTAGTAACACCAAAGGAAGCTCAACTGTGTTTTCGTGATCTGAGAGTCTCCGGAACTTTTAACTGCATACGGCTCTGTGGTCCCTGCCGTGGGAAGGGCTGTGACAGATGGCAGAGTTAAAGGAAGAGTTATTCAGCACTTGTCCCCAGGAAAATCCTCAAGCTTGATGTTTGGGATACTACCCTCTCTACAAATAAAAACTATATTGTGAACAACTCTGTTCCATTGTGAGTTAAGAGTTTAATATGTTCTATTGATGACAAATCAATTTCAAGCTGTTCATGTTGAACTTGTCAAGCAGCCTTGGCAGGAACAGAATGGATTAGCAAACAAACAACTTCCTCCTTGTGTGTGGGGGCAGAATGATTTAGAACCTCAGAGCTCAGGGAGGTGAAAGATGCCGGCTAGGAAAGGAGAAATAGGAGGTAGGCTTAGGGAGGGCCACTACAGGTGGAAGGAAATCTCTATGGCCCCTAAAACTATTGAAATCAGCTCTTCAAGCTGGTAAACGATGACTAGCAAGAACAGAAGGCAATCATTAATGAACCGTTCGCCAGCCTAGGAAGGCAGCAAATGAGGGAGAAGATAGAGGGAGGTTTGAGACAAAGAGAAAAGCAAGCCACATGTCCCTCATTAAAGAAAAGGTATCATCCTAATCCTACTACAATACTACAGTGGAAGTAAAGGGGGTAAATATGGCTGTGGGAGATATGGCACTTGAAACAAATTGGCTGAAAGTCATGCTCAAAAGGAAACTGAACTTTACTGGGTATATTCTTCTAAGGAACAGCTTAGCATCTTGTTCACAATCTCAGACAGCATAATCCCTCCTGCTGTCTCTCACTGTTGCCTGAAAATTTCCTAATCTGCTGTGCTCCATCACTTCCACTCCACTCACGTTACCCTCTGTGGCAGCCAGGCTAGGATCTCATTGTGACCCCAAACTACTCCATCCCTGAGACCCGGAGCTCAGATCAGCCACTCCCCAGGCTTATCCCCTTGTGTGACTACCACCCTCTCTCTATTTGCTCTCATAGTACTTGCCTGTTGGACCCATGAAACCTCCTGAGAGCTCTGTCCTATGTATCCTGAATCTGTCTACTGCTCCCAGGCCCATCCATTTTTTTTGGGGGGGGGGGGCTCTGCTGCCTTTACCACAAACACTGAATCATCTCACAATGGTCTATCTGTTCAATACTCCCTCTCTGTGAGTGACCTTCACTTCTCCCTAACCCACCACCACCTCTGGAGACCCCCACGCAGCCACAGCCTCCTAATCTCCTGCATCTGGCCTGCCAAACACTGCTTAGAAAAAATAAGTCAGGCATCTAAATGACAGCCTCCATGGTGTGTGGTTTCCAGTTTCTGCTGGGCTCACTGTGGCACTTGGTTTGTTTTTCTTTGCTGTGGTCCCCACTCAGTAACCATCTCACACCCTCAGAGCTCCCCCACCCCTCCCTCAACTCAACCCATCTACTCTCCAGAGAGAACCTTGCTTCCCCAGCCCACAGAAAACACAAAGTCAAGAGAGGTTAATTCCTTGTCTTTCCGGCCTCTCTGGCAAACTGATCCACAGATGCAGCCAGCCTTGCTTTTTCCCCTAGTCTGGAAGGAAGAAGGAGCCTCCCTGGGGGTTGGAAGCCATGGCACCCTTTCCTCTCTGTACCCCTCCCTTTCCCCTGGCTTCTCTCCCTCAACTTCATACCTGCTCAACACTCTCTACTCCTTCAAAACAAGACAAGACAATAACCCTCATGGCTGCCTCCAGCTCCACAGCCCCCTCTGATTGTCCCATCTCTCCAAGTTCCTGTGCAGCTCACCTTTAAAAGTGTTTGTGTGGCCGTTGCTCTCTCTGCCTTCCTCCCATTTGTGCTTTGGTTCTGTCTACTCCATTAGAACTGCTCTTACTAGTATCAGCAGTGACCAGCTTTCAGATGCAAGTGACAATTTTCATTCTGTATCTTGCTGAAACTTCACTTGCTTGAAGCCCTTTTCTCCTTGGACTCTTTAGTTCTTCCACCTCCCAAACCATGAGTGTCCCTCACCTGCTGCCACTTGCCAGGACTCTCTCCTCCGAGCTGTGCCCCAGCCATTGCCCTTGCCTCCCCTCCTCTGGAACCTGCTTTTTATCCTGCCTGTGTAAAGACACCACAGTGATCTTTCTTTTCCAAAATACAAATCTGATCACATCACTATCCTACCTAAAATTCTCTGATGCCTCTCCAGTGCCAACGGGATGAGGATCTTTCTCCTTATTATGGACACAGAGCCCTTCATAACCTGCCTTGCAGCAACCTGTCCAGCTTCCCCTTTTTCCTGCTAAATAGCATATGTCTGCAGCCCTTCTGAAAAACTGCATGAGCCCTGTTAAATAGGGATGAAACATGCTAAATACTAATGAAGTGATGTTAAGTAAAAGGACATTCTAACAGGAGTGATTGACAGAGGGTTCGATTAATGTCTCCTCATTCTAATATTACCTAATATTGTAATGATTTTTTTTCCTTCAGAAAGGCCTTTTTGCACTCTCTGTCTTTGCACAGATGTTTCTTCTTGAAGGAAGCAGTCCTTTCCACTTGGAGAATTACTCAACCTGCAAAATCCAACCTAAATTAATATCACCCCCTCTACAAAGCCACCCTTTGCTTGCCTCTCCCAGGCCTCCCTTCCTGCTGTGGCAGAATCTCTGGCTCCCTCTCACTGATCCACGACATCTGTAACAACACATGTGGCAGCACATGTCCACCTGCACTGCGACATTCTGTTCAAGTGTCCATTTCCCTCCCTGGCCTGAGAGCTCCCCGTGGGCAGAGCTAATGTCTTCATCAACTGCAAATCCTCAAACCAGCCTAGGCCTGCCACCCAGCAGGCTCAATGAATGATGAATTTTATGAGGTTAGACCATTTGAAATTGCCATTTTTATATGTCACAAATGATCAAATACCAGCAATTTCATATGATTCAACCTATAAATACTGTAGGTATCTTCACTGTCTTTCTCCACAAAGTAGCTTACAGACACTACGCAATTCATGGTAAGGAAATTCCTTCAGGACAGTACGAGAAATCATTACTGTCACTTTATAGATGTTTCAGGAGGTTGACGATAGAAGTGGAGCTGGAACTGGATATCCTTATAGTCATAGCCTTCATCCCGGGGTCCACAGAACCAGAGTCCCCAAATTCTAGAATGAAGAATAGATTCAAAGGGTCACCTGCCTGGCAGCCGTGGGCAGTGGGACACATAAATCATCCTTAAATGCTTCTCTGTCTTTCTTATCATTTGTGCAAAGTTGAAAATAATATGTTCCCTCCCAATAATAATTTAATATTTTCCTCTCATGCCCTCACCAGGCAGTCCATTTCTAACTCATCTTTCTCTCTCTGCAATATGTCAATTTTTGACTTTATGGAGATAAAGGAGCTAAGATGTACCCGGCTTATAATAACCTTCCTACTACTTATAGCCACTAGTTCTCCCTCAGTTTTATTTTACTCCTGAAAAAGTGCCTTCTCTTCTAAATTCTATTCATAGGTCCTTCACATCATTTTAATCAAAAGATTCCAGGATCCTCTAAAACAACATTTCCCAGTTTCATTACAGCACATTAAAAATGGAACACCCATTAACATCCTGTTCACCTAATGTTCAGGGGAATGAACTTTGTGAAACAGGGCCTGTGATGTTTGCACATTCCTTTTTAAATATTAATATAAAAGCTAGATGTGACATCCAAGTAAGGGCATCACTTATGTCACCTACTGTACAAAGATGACTTCCAGCCTTGCAAGGTCATCATTCTGTTTGCATGCTCTTAATTGCAATTGTCTCTTGACCTTCAGACTTAAAACATGACACCTCACACTTGAACATACTTTTTAAAAAAATATTATAGTCATAAATAATTGAGCTTTTATTCCCCATCTTGCATATTAATTGGGTTTTATTTATTGCATATGCCATCTTGATTGGGTTTTCTGACTATTACCTAACTTTTTCTCTAATTTTCTCTTATCACTTTAAATTCCATCCTTTTGAAGTCTTAACAACCACCCCAGTCCTGAAACCCACATCTTTCTACCTCAGAATTAGTGTTACCTACAGATCATATGAGGATGCTTTCAAATATGTCACCTTTCAAGTTAATTATAATTTATTTTTAAGGATTAAATAGCTTGAGAGGGAAGGTTCCTGATCAAGTTTCTCAAGTACTTACTCATACTTTCTGTTGTTTAACCCTGGGTACTGTGATAGCTTTCACAGCTCATGAAAGCTTCTTCCTGATGAAGAGTTAGTTAATAGACACCAAGTAGTTAACAATGAAAGTCAAAAACATAAAGAAATAATAAAAATGTAAGGGCCGTAAAAGTCATAAGAAGAAAGATGTCAGGGGTGGACTTGATGCCCATTGACCAATGAATGGATAAAGAAAGTATGGTACACACACACACACCATGGACTACTATTCAGTGATAAGAAAGAATAAAATAATGTCTTTCCAGCAACTTGGGTTGGAACTGGAGGCCATTGTCCTAGGTGAACTGGAGGCCATTATCCTAGGTAAAGTAACTCAGGAACAGAAAAATAAATGTTGCATGTTCTAACTTGTAAGTGTGACACAAGGGCACACAAGGTAATATAGTAGACACCAGAGATTCAAAAGACAGGAGGGTGGAAGGGGGTGAGGAATGAAAAATTACCTACAGTGTACACTATTCAGGTGACTGGGTACACGAAAAGCCCAAACTTCACCACTATACAACAGATACATGCAATAGAATTCAACTTGTACCCCTAGACCTATTAAAATACACAAAAAAGGAAGGAGGATAAAGAGACATACCCCACACACACCCACACACACAAAATGATTGGCCTTGTCTATGATATGAAAGGTCCAGAGGATTCGGGTGTTTAAAAACAATGAAGAGGTCGTGAGACGAAGTGCAGAGGCAACAGCAGATGCAAGGCTGAGCCATCCCCACCTCCCACAGGGCAGGCTAGCCACTGCACAGATCAGTTACAGCGCCTGTTACTCTGTAATACCATCAGCTATATGTAAGTCTGGCTCCCTCGCTGCATTACAACTACCCTGATTGCAGGGACCATAATGTCCCTGTATACTCAGTGATCTTAAGAGTGCCTGGCCTATAGTACGTGTCCCGTAAGTATATATTTAAGTTCATTTTAAAGGAAAATTGGTTTGGATGAAACAGCAAGTTAGTATGGGGAATAGTGATTGAATTCAGATTATAGAGACTTCTGAAAGGCAACTGGGCAATTTCAGCTACCTTGGGTGGGAGCCGCTGAATTCTGGCATGCGACTGACAAGATAATGTGCTATTCGGGGAATTCACCTGGTAACTGTGCACAGAAGGAATTAAAAGGGAGAAAAGGGAGAAGAGGAGGGGAGAGGTAGCTAATCCTCTACCCGTCACTCTCTCGTTTGCTCTCCCATCTCACACATCGAGAAAGGGGCATTTGGTTATCTTCATGTTCCATTCAGTTCTCAGCTTGTTCTAATCTTTCTTCTTTTCCCACTTCACAGTATTTAACTACTCAATCTCTTCCCAGTATTTAACATCGTTAACATTCATCCTTTAAAAATAGCTTGTTTTATTACATAATTATCGTAACGAATTTAACCAATACTTAACATGCAAAGAAGCAAGTAAAACACCCAAATCCCCTCTTCCAAAGATCATCACCATTATTAATACTGTGGTGAACATTGTTCCAAACAGCCCTCTAGTCTATGTATACAGGCACAAGCAGATGGTTGTATGGCTAGAGATTTACATAAATTGGATAATGTAATACCCATTTTTTAAAGTATCTTGCACGGCTTTTCCTTAACAATTAAGTATAAATGTCAATAAGCATAAACCTGTGTAACTTTTGATAAAGGAGGTGTACATCAATGACTCGGTGTAATATTATTCTATAACAAGTTAGAATGTTAGGGTTTGTTTCAAATTTTACTATCATAAGCAATGGTGCAGTAAACACTTTATGCTTTTATCCTTCTGGATCTGACCGCCTACTCCTTCTTAAAATTCTGTTCCACATTGTGCATTCTTATGATCTGTCTCTAATGTCCATTAGTGCTAATTTTTCCTGGTTCTCCCACCTCTGATGGTTTCTTCTCAGACCTCTTCATGGGCTCTTTCCCTGGCTCACTCTTTAAACATTCATACTTTATGCTTGGCTGACTCTTACCCTCGTCCTACTTCCCTTTTGTAGCCGATCTTATTTGCTCTCAGTTTAGCAACTACATCCATCTGGGTAACTGCAAATTCAGGATCTGTATCACCAATATTGTTCCTAAACTTCAAAAAGATATCTGCTAGCTGCTGCCCCCAGACACCCCAGGGAACTCAATGTACGGAGTATCTTCACTCCACCCTCAAACCTACTCCAATTCCTGTACGCTCAGCCATTTAGATGCTTTGTATAAAAGCTCAAATTACAAAAGTAATTTGTTATTCCTTCTTCTTTCATCACCCCACATCCATCAATCAACAAGTCTGGGAATTTTGCCTTCTAAAAATTTCATGAAACGCCTTGCCTTGAGATATTTCTCAGGAAGCTCCTGGAGGACGTACTGTCCCTAAACAAGAGAGTAAACCACAGAAAGGAAGACGTGATAACCAGGAGAGAGGGACCCCAAGACAGGAGGGAGGAGAAGGGAATTCCCTGACTGATGCGGAGGAGAAGTTCCAAGGGAACAGCTGCTCTACCAGCCCAGGCAGGAACTCGTCCAAGGTGGAGTAGGGTGGTGGAAGACTCTTCGGGCTCTGTTGCCAAAAAAGAAAGCGAAACTGCTAGAATGTGTAAGGTGTTTTATGTACTGGGAGATGTTATTACAGTTTGGCAGACATTTTGGAATGAATGAGTGGCTGCTTCACAGGAAAAAAAAAATACATGGCTCAACTACATAATAATAATCATGCTATTGTCAACACTGAACATTGACTTCATTGAAAATATGGATATAGCTATACTGGAGAGATGAAATAAAGGAAAATGTTTTGTGTATATGTGTGGGCTGAGGTGAGAATTCCGAAAGCCTAATTGTCATCTTCCATTTTAGGAAGTGAATATAAAATATCTAAAAATGAAAAATCAAGAAATAGCAATAATCATAAACAACAAAAAGAGTTGACCGGGATTGTCTCAGAGGAGGAAATGGGACTGGGAACTCCTAATTTTCATCAGAAGCCGTAGTACGATTTGCCTTTTTAAAGTACATGCCATCAGCCCTTTCTTATCAGTGGGTTCCACAACTGTTAATTCAACCAACTGCACAGGGAAAATACTCTGGAAACAAAATTGCATCTGTACTGAATGTGTACAGACTTCTGTTTCTTGTCATTAGTCCCTAAATTATACAATATAGTAACTGTCTACATAGCATTTACATTGTATCAGGTATTATAAGGAATCTGTACATGGTGTGAAGTATGAGAGGATGTGCATTGGTTGTGTAAGAGACCTGAGAATCCATGGATTTTGGTATCCGAGGGAGGTCCTAGAGCCGATCCCCACAGATACAAGGAATGTATATGCATTACTTTGATTTTAAAAATTAAACAAAAAGAAAAGTTGGGGGAAATCCACATAACTATCACTAGATGAATGATTAAATAAAAACTATTTCCTTCCTATAGAGGAATGTAGGCCATTCCTTAAAAGATAAGGTAAATCTATGAAAAAAATTGAAAACTGTCCAAAATATATTGAGAAGTGAAAAATGCAAGTTGCAAAAACTGTACGAGGGTATCTCATGAGGCTCTCCCCACCCTAACACTAATAACAAATCATTTCAGAATGAATCGACTTAGAGGAATAGTCATCAAACCATTAATGCTTTAGGAAGTGAAATTTTACTTTCCATGGTATATATTTTAGCCAAGCTTGGATTCTGTCTAAGGAAAACACTGTGTTTGTTTTTGGTTACAAAATTATAGCAGGTATTTCCCATATGTTCCATGTCCTCATCATTCCTAATACCCCTGCCCTTAAAGCCCTTAAGTGGCTTGTTGACAGCCTCAGAATAAAGTCCAAGCTCATTAGGACCACATTTAAGACTTTCCAGGGAGGGCTCCTGCTGAGGTATCCAGCCGAGACCTCAGTTGCTCCCTGCCTCACCTGTCCCCTGTGTGTCGTCCTGTGCTTGCCCTGCTTCTCCCCCAAGGAGACCCATTTCTGCACCAGAATCCCTCCTCATCCCCTCAGCTTAGGACAGTCTTGATGTCACTACTTCTGAAAGCCTCTCCATCCCCTTGAGCTGAGTTGGGTCCCATTTCCAACCTCCCCAAAGCAGTCTGAATGACCTACCATAGGACTTACTACATTATTCAGTCATAATTAACTATTAACTTCAAAAGGATAGGGATTGTGCTTTATTTACTTTTATATCCTCAGAGCTTGATATAGTGTCTAGCACCTAATAAACGTTCAATACATATTTAAGTTAACTGAATAATTCAAGCACACATCGATAAGAATTTGTTATACATCCACATGCGTTAAATACCATTACTAATCTCTAATTAATACTCTAAGAGGCAGAACACTTTGAAATATGTCTCTGCCCTGGCCATCTGTAATCCCAGGTACACAGGATATGGGAGAATGGAAAAGGAAGAGAGACCCTGTCTTCATGCTAACCTTCATGTGAACATGGCGGCAACCACATGCCAACTGGTGGAGAGCGTGTGGACTGGCCACCATTCGTGACGACAAGGAATGATGCTTGCTGCTTGTTGTCTGTCACTTTTCTGGGTGTGAGACCCTCTCCTTTGTCATCTTTGCCACACAGGCATGATGAGCTTCAGACAGCTAACTTTACCTATCCTTGAACTGATCTTTTAACCAGTTATGAATTTACTCTATGGCAGTCTGATTCAGCACCAGTATGCCCAAGTTACCCAATATGTTTTGGGGGGCAAAACCAAGATCTAGGCAGATTCCCATTTACAACCATAGTTCTTCAAGCCCCACAAGTCTGTGAACTCAAATGAGGTTCCCTTAATGGTGATGATGCAAATGTCACTAGGTAAAAGCCACGTTCCTCTCATATGATCTGCCCCCACCAACCTGATCTCATACTATTCTCTCCCTTTCTCACTCTTATGCAACCAAGTCAAACTTTGTTTTATATCTACTATACATCTTCTGTTCTATATCCTAGAACTTAGTAATTCCAAATATTTCAATATCATATATTTTGGAATATTTTTTAATATTATAGCTTATTGATAAAAATAAAGTATTCAATCAGTAAGATAAATAAGCATTAGATTTAAAATAAACAAGGGATAAGAATGAATACCTGTAATCCACTCAGAAATAAGGAGGGTGGAAGTTAGACTTTTCAAATTATATCTGCTTTGTTGATTTCATTTTGGACTCTGTAAATATTTTACATAATTGTGAGACACATTTTAAAAAACATACAGAAAAAATTTTCCAAGAACTTTTTTTTTTTTTGAGACGGAGCCCCAAGCTATCCCCCTGGGTAGAGTGCCATGGCATCAAAGCTCACAGCAACCCCCAACTCCTGGGCTCAAGTGAGTCTCCTGCCTCAACCTCCCAAGTAGCTGGGAACACAGGTGCCCGCCACAACGCTTGGCTATTTTTTGGTTGCAGCTGTCGTTGTTTTGGCGGGCCTGAGCTGGATTCGAACCCACCACCTCAGGTATATGTGGCTGGCGCCTTAGCCACTTGAGCCACAGGCACTGAGCCTCCAAGAATTTTTAAACACAGTCATTTTATTATACACATCTCCAGTGAAATATACCCTACTAGTAAAAACAATTACAGGAAGAAGATTTTAAACTGTTTCCAATATCATTATTATTATTGATAAAATAATAATTATCATTATTATTATTATTACTTTGAGACAGAATCTCACTTTGTTGCCTTTGGTAGAGTTTCATAGTGTCAGAGCTCACAGCAACCTCAAACTCTTGGGGTCTTAGGAGGTCTCAGCCTCCCGAGTAGCTGGGACTACAAGCTACTACCACAACACCCAGCTATTTCTTGGAGGCAGGGGTGGGGTGGGGGATAGGGGGGTGGAGGGGTCTCACACTTGCTCAGGCTGGTCTTGAACCTGTAAGCTCAGGCAATCCACTGGTCTCAGCCTCCCAGAGTGCTAGGATTACAGGCATGAACCACTATGCCTGGCCTGTTTCCAGTATTATTATTGGTGGCAGTGTTGGTGTTACTATTTGGGGATTGTTATTATTTATATTATGGAGAAAAAAATAATATAAAAAATAATTATCCTAGAATAACTGTGAACCAAATTTATTTTGCTAAAGGAAATATAGGTATAAGATTCATGAGGATAAATAAAAACAGCTCTGAGATTGAAACCCAACTATCAATATATACTCATGGTATGTTTTATCTTTAAATTAAAAACATATTTCCTAGCTTTGCCCACTGAAAAAGCCTAAAAACAATGACAATCCAGAGACAATGAGCTCCCCTTGTAATCAAATTACAGCCTCTAAATGCCATCTCTCAGCCAGGGAACTAAGGTTCTTTGGAGAACTGGCTAAAGCCAAGCCTAGGATTGAAAAGTACAACATGAATCTAAAGTGTCTTGGCAGAACAGATAGCTCAGGATCTATCAATGGCTATGAGAGTCATGTCCAAAGCAGCCAACTTCAATAAGGAAAATAAGTGTAATATATTCAAAGACATTAAGTATGATTTATATTAATAAATTTAAATTATTCTAAAAGAAGAAAAATCTTATTGGTGACTTTTGGAGGATGCTAGGGAGCCAAGTCATTGCTTTCAAAACAGGCAAATTTTTAAAAAAGGAACAATTAAGCATTTATCCTACTTTTCTATAAGAACTGGAATTCAGGAAAACTAAATAATTGGTGAAAGTACATTGCTTTTTATAGAATTATTTTACCTAATAAATGAAGAAGGAATACTAGAATTAGATTGCTTCCATTTTGCAGTTACAGATGGATTGATTAATAATTATAAAAAAAGATAATCAGACCATATGTATAATTCAATGGAAAAACACAATATAAGATTATCTTGCCAAAAAAAGAAAAAAAAATCTAAAGGGCAGCGCCTGTGGCTCAAAGGAGTAGGGCACTGGCCACATATGCCAGATGTGGTGTGTTCAAACCCAGCCCCAGCCAAAAACTGAAAAAAAAAAAATCTAAATCTGATCATTTACATCCAAATACCATCTTACAAGGAATTCAGGAAACAGGAGATAATGTTTTAAAAACCATAGAAATACAATAAGCAAAATCCAAAGCTTGGGACACTCTACATAATTACTACTTTAAAAAAAAAAAACTCCTTAAAGGAAATTTCATGGAAAAGAAAAAGGAGTTAAAGAAAAAAACTTTGGACTAAAGGACACCAAAAACACAAATTAATCTTAACATATGGATTTTATTAGGATTCCAATTTAAAGGAATTGACTATTGAACAATTTTGAGAGAGGGCCAGCCTTGGTGGCTCACACCTGTAATCTTTGCACTCTGGAAGCCCAAGGCAGCTGCATTGCTTGAGCTCAGGAGTTGGAGACCAGCCTGAGCCAACAGTGAGACCTGTTCTCTACTACAAATAGAAAAAACTAGCCAGGCATAAAGTGGCGGGCCCATGTAGTCTCAGGTACTCAGGAGGCTGAGGCAGGAGGATTGAGGTTGCTGTGAGTGATGATGACACCACCACACTCTACTCAGGGTGACAGAGTGAGACTTTATCTCCAAAAATAATAATAATAATAATAAATTTTAAGATAATTGGGATACTGTGAACCCTAAGTGGGTATTGATGATATAGAGGGATTATTTTAAGTTTTATGGTGTGTAAAAAAGGAGTGTTATGGTTTTGCCTTTAGTTTTTAGAGAAATAAGTACATTGTAAAATATTAACAGATGAAATTATATGATGTGTTTTATCATTCGTATGAAAGTGTAAGTGATTATATATTGGTTTCATAATAGTATTGAGTACATTGGATACTTTTTTTTGCATTCTTGAAGGTTATGTTAACCAATTTGATGTAAGCATTCCACATGATATATCAAATTAGCACACTGTACTCCATAAATGCATTAATGTACACAGTTATGATTTAATTAAAAAAAGAAATTATATGATGTGTGAGATTTGCTTCAAAATAATCCAGAGTAGGTATTATGGGTAGGGGTCCAAGTGAAATATGAATCTAAACTACCAGTTGATAACTGTCAAAGCTGAGTGACAGGTATGCTGAAGTTCATTATGCTATTCTCTCTACTTTTTCACCCATTTAAAATTCTCCATGACGAAAGCTTTTTTAAAAATGGATAAGTATGTGTCATCAAAAAGAATGAGTCTGGTCTCGAAAAGACATTTCATACCCATGTTCATAGCAGCACTTTATTTTCTGCAATAGCCAAAAGACAAAAGCAACCCAAACTATCAGATGAATAGAAGAGCAAAATATGGTATGAATGTAGGACGGAATATTATTCATTCTTAAAAGGAAGGAAATTCTTACATATGCTATAACTTGGATGAACCTGGAAGACATTACGCTAAGTGAAATAAGCCAGTGGTAGGACAAATACTGTCTAATTCCTCTCAAATGAGTATCTAGAAGAGTCAAACTTATAAAAACAGAAAGTAGCATGGTGGTTCTCAGGGGCCAAGAGAAGGAGTAGATAAGAAGTTGATGTTTAATAGGGACAGGATTTCAGTTTTGCAAGATAAAAAGAGTTCTGGAGATTGGTTGCACGACAATTTGAATGTACTTAATACTACTGAATTGTACACTTAAAAATAGTTAGGATGGTTAATTTTGCTCATATGTGATATGTATTCTGCCACAATTAAAATTGTTCACATCTTATAAAAGAGTAACTTTGATAAACTAGATTCTGGAAGAACAGGTATGATAAAAAGGAAGAAATTATACAAGACAGGCTTAGGATCATAAAACAAACAAATAAACTAATGTGGAGTTAGGTGTTTAAGAAGAGGACAAATATTGGAAGCCCAAGAAAATGCAGTTGAGTTATGGGAGGGAAAAAAGATATTAGAAGGAGCCGTTGATTTCCAGATCAACATGTATATGGAGACCTGACTACAGAGCCATCCATGTTCCAGGATCCATACAGTCTCACTTGTCTTGATGCCTCATGAGGCTTGGGTAGGGCAGGTCCCTAAGGAAAGGAATGTCAGGGAGGAAAACCCACACATATCCATCACATCTTAGAAACTCCTGAGATTATTGTTGAAGTCACTTCCAAATGATCAATCTGGAGGCTAGAAAAATACATTTCTTAATGACTGCCTGATATCTACTCTAAACCTCTCTGCCTGTTTGAATCTTCAAGACATGCAAGGGAAAGAACAGGTTAAAAATGGGAAGATGTTTTGCCATGAGATGGGACTGGGAAAGTTGGTGGATTTGATTTTGGATCTGTTGTTTGAAATGTCTTTAGCAGGTAGGTAGGGCTGTCCAACACCCAACAAGAAATATGAATCTCGAACTCAATCAAAACCAGGACTAACTTAGTAGTTTTGGAGATTAACTGCATACCAGTCTTTCGAATCTTTTAATTAGATAACCAAGAGTAATTATCAAATGCCTACTATGTATCTGGAGCTTGAATCACAAAGTTAAATAAGTTAAGGGGACAATTTTTAAAAAGTATATATAGTCTTTGGGAGACAATGGACAAATAAATCAGTGAGTGTGATATGGTGTATCCATTAGGGCAGTATTTGAGGTTTGCCTACAACGCTGGGGGAATATAAAAAGTAAGGTCACTTAACGTGCTCCCTGATCCTCTGCTTGCATTGATAAAATATATTCATACTCCTGACTCTGCTTTGTTCATTAGAATTTGTCCCTATTTTGCACCCATCCTGTACCCCCACCTCATCCCCTTCTAGTCTCTTGACTTGGTCTCACCATTCTGTGACCTCTCAACAGTCCTGGAACAGACAATAAAATACTTGAGATGTAGAGATTTTGGCTAAGGATAAAAAATTAATGATAATAAAAATTTCCATTAAAAATATATTAAGAACATGAAGTCATAGCCTGAAAAGGCTTTTAGATAACATCAATTATTTTTGATACCTCTGTTTATTTCTCAACATTCGTTAGTCAACCCCTTCTTTTTCAACCCAATTACTGACAGCAGCAGCAAAGGTATACTTTCCAAAAAAACCCAAAAAACTCTAGTCATCCAGCTAAAATTATAATTTTAATTGTACTATTTAACTTCATTAGGGCTTTGGAACAGATGATCTAGAATAGAAATAATTCAGAATCCATTTTTAATTTTCTCAGCTACCAAATCTTTTTGAATGCATATTTGTTCATTGGTTTTAAACACTTGTTCTGAACACAGAGCACACATAATGTTTTCGCAAGGAATGCTGACGCTCTTTTTAGTCCTAATGCTTAATCTGCATTATTTTTTTCCCTTTTAATTACATTGTATAAAAATTTACTGTGTTATCTGTCTTAAAGATGTTAATGGGTGCTTTATAATAGTATGCTTTTTCTAATTGTATGAAGTACCGTTTCCTTGGCCTTAATACTTTCTTGTCTTTGAATATTATGTTTGATGTTTTGAAAAAGTATTTTAGTATTTATGTACAAAGGTTTATTTATCAGTTTTGGAGGGTAAACTTCAGTCTTAAAGCTCATATACCATCTCCAAATTAAGATGTTAAAATTAAAGCAGAAACTTGAATTTTTGAACTCCCTACCTTTCTTAGTCTTCTGTTTCAGGGAGTTTTGATGTTTATGAATAAGAGTAAGAGATTGAGAGAAGAATTGAAGTATCTTGCTGGGTCAGTGGCCACCAAATCATATCAACCTACAAAGGTCCTCAAGAAAATAATCATGCTGAAATGTCTTTTTCTAGCCTGCAACAAGAACAGATTCATGATGCAAAAGTGATAAAGACCTCACAGTAATCTCAAATGTTGCTAGGAAAATGTTATAAATATATGAGTGTCCTCCTCCTTGGCATTACTTTCCTTAGAGACCTGCTCTACCCAAGCCCCATGAGATTCTATTGAGGCATCAGTCACGTGTCTGCACTCCTCATGATCCCTCTGCTGAATTAGAGTCTTGTTTCCTGGAATCAGCACATTGAGCAGAGATGCACAGGCAGACAGTTGAAGCTGAGTCACTCAATAACCCAGGGATTTCTCTAGAATTCCTACAGCTGGCCTGAGTACTGCTCTTCCTATGGTGTGGGGGTACCCTTCTTCCTTAAGTGTGTGAGCCCCTCAGTATTCTTCCAATAAACACTTTTATCCCTTGTTTTCAGAGTCTGTTTCTATGACCTAAAATCAAAGAACCTGGTACAAAAGAAAATTGAAGCATACTCAAATATGTGCATTGATCGTTTAAGTTGCTTTCAAAGTGGCTAAAGAAAAGACAGATGTGAAAGTTTTATAATGAAATCCAGGACTCGAGACTCTAAAAGGAAATAATGGGTCTTACAAAATGGAGGATTCAAGAAAATAAAATTCTGCCTGCATTCATTCTCTCTCTTTCTCTCTCTCTTTCTCTCTCACACACACACACTCACGCATGCATACACACACACTCCAAGTCTAAATAAGAAAGATGGAGAAGCATCTATAGAAACCACTGCGGATACCGAAGAGTTTGGGAAAAGCCCGTACTTTTAAAAGACATTTACAAAAATAAATGGAAAAAGGAGCTCAGAACCAAGGCCAAACACGAAAGATCCTGCATGAATAGGTTAGATTTAAGTGAAGTTTGCAAAAAGAATGCTGATATTTGTAGTTGTTTGTGGAACGTAGGAGAAAAAGAATGCTAAAGGAAAAATCAATAATTCTTGAGCACTTACTGTATGTCAGGCACTTTACTAGGTATCTTACATAGAATGACTCATTGTTGAAAAAAAAAAGGAGTGAGTAGGGATACAAATGGTCAGGTTATCTATTTGAGAAACTTCTTCCTCTAAACTAGAGGCATTGTGATATCTTATCTATATTCTGACACAGGCTGAGTAGACTGTAAATGGAGGTCACTTACCATACGTTTAAATATTTAAATATTAAAAGTCAAGCTTGGCTCATGTCAGTCCATGTTTCTGCCCAAGGCCCCACAGCCATCCTAGGGAATCACCCTTGAAATCCAAAGGCTGAGTCCTGCTCTTTTCTGGCTGGTGGCACAGATCTGCTGGGGTGGGACAAGATGGAAACTAACTCTGGTCCCAGGAGCCCAAGGCAGGTGATAAGACAGGGCCAGGCCTGGTCCCCTGCTCTCTGCCTCCTCAGGGAGCCCACCAGGCTAATTCTCTTGACTGCCTCAGTCTTCCAACTGAGGCAGCTCAAAGGATTTTCCAAAATTACTCCTCAAAGGAATACATCAGCTGGGAAACCCAGTCTGTCTAGACACATACTTTGGGGTATTCGGGTGCCAACATTAAACACAGCAGCCCAGCTCTTTGCCTGGTTTCCACACGGAGGCTGTGATTTTCTTTTAACCAATCAATGTCCCCTGTCTTACTCACTAACTCATCATGCCTCCAGCCCAGCAGCCTCCATCCTCCTGTGAGGTTGGAGTAGGGTCCAGTTCCTCACATGTATCCCTTGCCAAAATTTCCATTTGATCAATCAAACCAAATTTTCAAAGAAATTTTTCTTAGGCAACATAAAGGGAGAAAAAAAATTGTATTGACATTTGGAATATGTGTGGTCATGATCAGGGCAGAAGCCCCCATTTCTAGGTATAATAATGATAGTGTTTGCATCTATAAACATCTTAGAACATAGCATGCAAAATTGAACACAGCCTATAAATAGGATATTTATAGGATATCCAAATCAGGATATATTGGGATTGCTTCTTTCTTCCTTCCTTCCGAAAGACTGAAACAAGGCAAAAATTTCTTTATAAAATGAACATACAGAATCAAAATACCACTTAAGGATGGCATTAGGAATTTGAAGTAAACATATTTGAACCAACAAAGGTCAGAAAAAAGATTTACATATCACAAGCTTGAATTTTATATAGAATTGTTAACAGAGGCCAAATATGTATTATACATCAAAATACAC
>CAUYQV010043215.1:0-17597 GCA_963574575.1 Galagoides demidoff | reverse complement strand
GAGGCAGGCACTTCCATGGGGCTCACCAGGCAGCCAGATCCCACTAGCAACTTGTGTTGCTAGCAGCGAAGACAAACAGTCTGAGGACTGAATAGTGTGGTAGAAGGAAAGTTTACCTTCTTCCTAGGGCTGGGCTGGTACCCGTAGGACACTTGATTGTGACCCTCCAGCTGTGGTTCTCACAGCAGCAGCTCCTGGGTATTATTAGAAATGCAGATTCTCAGGCTTCACCCAGAACTACTGAGTCAGAACCTGGAGGTGTGGGGTAGCACTCATGTCCCAGGCCCTCAGGGGCTCAGAGGTATCAGCTAGGTATCACCTGGGTATCAGCTGCAAACACAAGTGCCACTGTTTTTGCCATATCTGTGTTTCCCCTGAACAATTGTTTACTTAAGAATTTTTCTTTTAAGAGGAAATTTTTCAACTTAAACAAAAATATTTACAAAAAATAACTTCGTGTTACTACTAAAGTGGATAAAATAACTTAGTATTGCTACTATTCTCTCTTTGTATAAATAGCATACTGTCAAATAAATACAATGAAAACAACAGTGAAGTAAATAATCTTCAAGTTTCTGCCCAGATTTACCATTCTCTCAATTTATTTTCAATTCCTCCAAAATGTGGTTAAATATTATAAACATTTTTTATTTCTTTTTATTTTTAATTCATTTTCTTTTATTATTTTTATTTATTTATATTTTGGGACAGGTTCTCACTGTGTCCTCTGGGCTAGAGTGCAATTTGCACAATTATAGCTCACTGTAGCCTCAATTGCCTGGGCTTGAGCTGTCCTCCGACCTCAGCCTCTGGAGTAGGTGGGACTGCAGGTGCACAGCACCGCCATGCCCAGCTAGTGTTGCCTAGGCTGCTCCCAAACTCCTGGGCTTAGGCAATCCTCTTACAGCAGCCTCTTAAAGCACTGCCCAGCCTATAAGCATTTTTATGAGGCAAAACTCTTTTAGGTCTTTGAGTCACTGATTCTCCAGTAAGCTCTACGGAAAATTCTTAAAAATATTTGACTTCTTTTAAAGTTGATGGAAGTAAAACCTTGTTTAGAGTTGAGACTATAAGATGGGCCTCCAAACCCAGGCCTCAGAAAATTTTTTGGCCAGTCCTATTCTCTAAAATCTGCATGCCAAAGTTTACATCCAAAAGCAGCAGGATCTAGTGAAATTAGGAGTGATGCTGGCATTTGAGGATCTGGATTCACTTTTTGGCTTTGCACTAATCAGCTCTGAGACATCTTTAAGCCCCACTTTCTCATCTTTATGTAAAGGACTGTCCCCCAATAGCATTTTGAGGGGCAAAATGAGAGGATATATGCCAAGTAAGATGGCATATGGTACAGGCCCTGGCTATTAGTGAGCCTTCAGGATATATCTGTCATGTAGGAATCTAAACCCAAGTTTTATCAAAAGTGCTTCTGTAGGGTCCACAGATACATACTCACTGATACTGAGGGATGTGATAGATACACAACTCAGGGGTCTTGGAAAGCTCTCAGAGTGCACAGGATGCACTGATAGATGCCCACATGTGTGTTTTTCCCAGAAGCTGACTCTCACCACCTTTGAGTCAGGTGGGCCATGTGGCTCTAGGGAAGACCAGTGTCTCTGGTGGACCTCTCAGTAAAATCAAAGAGATGGTGGGAGGTTTTTGACTCTTACTCTGTGGAAAAACAAACATGTATTTCTTTTAAATTTTTAAAAATTTTTAGTTTTAGAGTCAGGCTATGTTACCCAAACTGGACTCAAATTTGTGGGTTTAAGCGGTCCTCCTTCCTCGGCCTCCCAAGTAGCTGGGACTACAGCAGTGCCTCATCACGCCCAACTCAAACATCTCTCTTCTTTTAATTTATTCCTTAGCTCTTACAAAGTTACATAGAAAGACATGTTCACCCATATTATAAAGACAAGCTTTCTGCTGGGGCGAGGGGTGCATTATTTATAGTGGGGTTTAGCTATGTTCAGTTGGTTAAATTCTTGAGAGGAGAACAGGGGTGTCTTATACTTGAGGGCCCACAGAAAGATACGTCATGCTGGGGCCATAAACACGCACGGTAGCACTTTGCAGTGGGATTGTCACCAGAGATAACCCGGGATGTGTGAACAGCAGAGAGATTCTTGGTGTTTTGGCGATACATTGTCTACACACTGGCAGAATCTCAATACATGTTCTCAAAAGACAGAAAGGCAGTCTGCTTTCTTTCACTTTTTGTTATCTCTAAGATGTGATAAAATTAAAAAGGAAAATTAATTATCTCTCACTAAATTATAAACATCTGTATGCTCCCTGTCTCCTTCTTTTAAAAGTGTGTTTCCATTTAGGACAAAGATTTTTCTCTGACTCAAGGAGCTGTAATCTCATTTTGTACTTGTTTGGGGAAAAATAAAAACACACATAAAACCCACAAGGAAAGCATTACCAAAATTTAATTATATTAGTAATCAAATCTACATCATTTGTGTGGATGGCATTTCAGAGTGTTTGGGATAATCAAGAAAATTATTTCCCTGGTCGCTAAAGTATCAAGGGACCTCGCTGGACTTCCCTGGTCTTGTCAGTAATTATCAACACGGGACCCTTGAGATCATCTGGAGAAAGTACCAGGATTTCTGTGCCATCAGATAGTGTAGAATTTCTGAAGATATTGGCACCCAAGTAACATTTTTTGGACTCCATTCGGATTTTCATTCTTGTGGTTTCGACCTTGGTTTTTATAATGCATACCAGTCCACCCTCTAAACTCAGCTTATGTCCAAGCCATGTCTTGCAGAAAGTCGTCTAGTGGTTTATAAAAATCAGATTCCTCTCAGCAATCAGGACATTAAATGTATTTTTAGGCATATAGATCAATTGACTGAGGTGGAGTTCTTGGCTCTTGGCCTTTTTCTTTCTTTCTTTTTTTTTTTTTTTGGAAGAACTCATTCTAGTTTTGGAAAATTACTCTTGTTTCAAAAAAAAGTTTGACTTAACATGACATTTACATAGTGACAAGAAACCTGGAATCAGATCTTTCAAGAACTAGAAGCACCATTTTGTGAGTTGTTTTTAAGTTGACAGCACTCTTTGTTCAGAATGTTCACTTGCATCAGAGACTGCACAAATTACATAGAAATAGAATAATAGAATAGAAATGGGAATAATTTTCATTCCTTCCCCTGTGAGGGCTCTGAGGGAGAAATGCAGACAGCAGGGCTTATAGTGAGCACTTAGGGCGGATCCGTCATGTCAGAGCCTAATACATGGGGACAGATTTTGGTCTTCTCTGTATGAACAAGGCTTTAGTCTCCTTGGGGAAAGTTTATTGGAATTGGAGGTACCTCAGGGCAGTAGATGAGCAACATATTGAATTGCATATGCAAATGATAGATATTAGGAAAGAAATATTCAATCCAGCAACAATCCAGTATAAGGATAACTCTCAAAGCATAATGTTATGAGAAAAGTAGGAAAAAAAGATGATTGAAGTCATACTATTATTTATCAAGTTAAGAAAAGATATAAGAACATTCTATAAGACAGTTGTATGTATAAGGACATATAAACAATAGATGAAAATAGGTGTGTAGGGGGTGGGAGGGTTGTACTGAGAGTGGTGGCGGGGAAGAAGAGAGAGGGCCTTGCACAGGGCTGTGGTGACAGTGAAGAGGGAAGATGGTGTACTGAGGACAATGAGTAACCAGCCCACGGGGGCACAGATGATTCTTAAAAGGAATCTATTGTAAGTTTTAGTCATAAATGCTAAATGTGCCACAGTCAATCCGAGTGGTCTTCACCAATCTTGGCCACACACTTTGGTCATCTTAGAAGAATCAGAATCTTTTTAAAAAGTGCTGATTTCCTGGACCCCAGCACAGCGGTGCCAACTTAATTCGGATATGGGACCCAGTATTGGTTCTGTTGAATATCTGGGGTTGAGAACTACTATGGTTA
The DNA here is from genome assembly GCA_963574575.1 of Galagoides demidoff. Taxonomy (NCBI): domain Eukaryota; kingdom Metazoa; phylum Chordata; class Mammalia; order Primates; family Galagidae; genus Galagoides; species Galagoides demidoff. The sequence goes on along the minus strand of CAUYQV010043215.1, from coordinate 13,658 downwards.
AGTTTCTTAATGAGGAAAAAAAGTGTGTGGCAAGTAATAGCCAAGTAAAAACAAAACTGATGTGATATTCAGACTTCCCTTCTCTGCCATTTTAGGATATCAGCTCAATTCTGCAGAATGTGTGGATATTCGCTTGAAGAGAGTCGTTCCTGACCATTATTGCCACTACTACCCTGAAAATGTGAAACCAAAACCCAAACTGAAGGAATGTGGCATGGACCCTTGCCCATCAAGGTCTGTGTGATGGTCCATGCCCTTTTCGCTCTGATAATAAACCAATCACCTGTGACTAAGACTCATCGACCTTTTGCAGTACGATTCATTTCCTGAGCCTGAGCCTGAATACACCCTGGCAGCAGGTGCCCACGTCCATGTTTATAGACATGGTCAGTGGGAATGTGCACCACTCTGTCTAGCTCTCCTCGGCGTGGGCTATCTGCCAGAGAGCCCTTTATAATGACCCTTTCTGAGTATCTTCCACTTACACAATTTTAAAGATCTCTTCATCCAAGTACATCTAGTCCATCTAACCACTCACCATCTTAGCTTTTAAACAGGCTCACCATTTTAGCTTTCAAACAGCTTAGACTTCTGAAGTATTTGCATTAAATTTAGTATAAATAATGCATTGTGCAAGGAAGTGAAAAGTTTTAATGCCAAAGTAAAAAAAAACTATGTGTAAAATATCCTATTGCATAATTTAGTACCTGCTGACTTGGACTGCCTGGGGAAGTTTCCTGGCTTTGCTGCAGTATCTTAAAATAACAGCACAGTATCAAGTCCCAGAGTCCCCCAGTTATCTGCCAGCTGGCCCAGGCAGAAGTGTGCAAATGGAAAAGGAAACGTTCTCAGTGGATTTCATTTCCTATCGCTAAACTGCCCACTTCCTGTAATTCTGGTTGAACAAAATTATTAATAGAGACCTTTCAAAGGACAAATTTTAAGAAATAAAGTGGTTTTCTAAAGTTCTTACTACTCTGATAATGTACTAAAATTATTAATATATTTTATCAGAATAATAATAAAGGGAATGAATTTATCTCAACTGAGATAAATAGTTTTCTTTGATTAGCATACCTCCAGTCCAATTTTCTATATTTTCATAAAGAACTGAGGATGGTTTTGGTCAAAGATGTTTTTGAAAATTAAAGAGATGGTGGCTGAATTGGGGGAAATAGTTGATAATACTTGGCATTTTTAGTTTTCATTTATTTTATTTATTTACTTATTTATTGAGACAGAGTTTCACTTTGTTGCCCTTGATAGAGTGCTGTGGCATCACAGCTCACAGTAACCTCAAACTCTTGGGTTCAAGTGATTCTCTTGCCTCAACCTCCCAAGTAGGTGGGACTACAGGTGCCCGCCACAATGCCCAGCTATTTTTATTTTTAGTGATGAGCTCTTGCTCTGGCTCAGGCTGGTCTCAAATGTATGAGCTCAGACAGTCCACCCACCTCAGCCTCCCAGGTGCTGGGATTACAGACGTGAGCTACCATGCCTGTTCTGCATTTTTATTTTTCAATTTGATAGACCTCTATCTCTTAGAATGTCAAATCTTGTATTAGTCAATTAATAAGTGTATTAATTGATTTATAAATGATATTCTCACAATGATTTCATTTGTAGTGATGGATTTAAAGAGATTATGCCCTACGACCACTTCCAACCTCTTCCTCGGTGAGTTACGTGTTTCCTTTTCCTTTCTGTAATTTACTTTTGTTTACAAGGGACTGTAGCATATATAGCCATAGCCTGAAATGTACAAGGGTTAGGTATTAGATGCTTTACAGAGGTAAGGGAAAACATACTTTCTCTCAACAGTAAGAAACAGTAAGAAATGGACAAAGCAGTGTTTCCTGTCACCAGGAGGGTTGAGTGTATCTTGGGCACCCAGAGTATTACAGCTGAAGCTCAATTATTGCAACTGATCAGAAATTTGAATCCCCTTTCCCTCCTAGATGGGTATAGTCCTTTCTGACTTTGAGATTCTGTGATTCTCTGGTAACATTGTTAATATTTGGTAGTTTAGCGACAATATAAAGAGATGATTTCACACTCTATATTTTAAGTGATTTAATTCTCACAATGACCCTGTGAAGGGTAAGTAGGGCTAGTGTGTTAGTCCCCTTAGATTCAGAGTTAAGTACCTTGTGATGGCAGGTTGTGTGTGGCAGTTAAGATTAAAGTCTTATGACTTCAAGTTCTGTGCTCTTTCAACTGAGCCACAACCCACACCCTTGAGGCTATACTTTTTGCAACTGCCTTTGCAAACTTGAAACACACAAACAAGCACAAGCAAGCCACAAATAAATAATATATTCTTATTTGTTTGTTTTTGAGCTGGGAACATAATCCTTGGACTGCGTGTTCCGTGTCCTGTGGGGGAGGGATTCAGAGGCGGAGCTTCGTGTGTGCGGAGGAGTCCATGCACGGGGAGGTGCTGCAGGTGGAGGAGTGGAAGTGCATGTACGCACCCAAGCCCAAGGTCATGCAGACTTGCAATCTGTTCGATTGCCCCAAGTGGATCGCCATGGAGTGGTCTCAGGTAAGATTTGAGAACATGCCACTTTTAATTAAATCTCAGGCTTTAAGGTTTTCCTGTGTGTCCAGCATGGTACCTGGCAGCATGGGGACACAAAGGCTGTATGTAAGCATAGTCCCAACTCCCAAAGTGTTTAGGGAGATAGCTGAAGGATGATGTACGAGACACCACAGCATCAATGTAGGTAAAAATAATTAATATTAAGGATATTAGTCAAATTACTATGTCATTATGAGCACAGTTAGTATAAAGTACATCTGAAAGGAACAGAAGTTGAAGCAGAGTCAAGCAGAAAGTCTTTGTTCTTGTAGTGATTGCTTAACCTGTCTTTGATGACACATAGGATTTGAATAAGCAAGAACCTGGAAGGACCATGATTGTGGGAGGTGGCCAACTAGAGGTGGCTGAGCAAAGGCAGAAATGACATGAAGTGGCCAGAAAAGGGCCTAATTCATCTAGATTGAAGATAGAACCCACATGACTAATAATTGGAAGGTTTCGATAGAAATGCTGATGTGACATGAGAAATGTGTATTTGACCCAGTAGTTACTAATAACCTTCCAAATTTTTTTAAAGAAAATAATATATTTTGGCTCAGCATCCATAGCTTAGTGGTTAGGGCACTGGCCACAAACACCGGGTTGGCAGGTTAGAACCCTGCTCAGGCCTGCTAAACAACAACAACATTAACAACAACAAAAAGTAGCTGGGTGTTGTGGAGGGCACCTATAGTCCCAGCTATTTGGGAGGCTGAGGCAAGAGAATTGCTCAAGTTCAGGAGTTTGCAGTTGCTATAAGCTCTAACGCCATGGCACTCTACCCAGGACAACATACTGAGACTCTGTCTCCAGAAAAAAAAAAAAAAAAATATATATATATATATATATATATACACACACACACACATTACGTGATTGAGGCAAGGCAGCCTAATACCTTGAGGCAGGGACCTTATTTGGAAATCAATGTGGGGTCAGTTTGTGAAAGAAGGAAAAGAGAAGAAGGAAAGCATCTCCAAGGTCTTTATAGAGCTGCGTGGAGCTTTCATTTTAAAAATAGTCTTTATATTCATTGTCCAGTATGAGACATGGTTTTATTATTAATTTTTACTATTAATTTCTTACTTTGTTTTGTGCTATACACTGGGAAAGCTAGCTCTCATAAGTAAATAGGCACAGATGGAAAGATTTTAAATTAGCAGGGTCATTCAGTCCTTTGAACTCTTGACTTAAACACCAAAATTCGTGTGATAGTCCATCACCAAAGATTATTTTTAATGTTCTGTTAGCTGGTGATTTGCTTGAGTCTTCTTTAATTTTGGGGAAAGCCACAAAAGGATTTGTTAACCTATATCATTAGGTAAACTGTGACTTTTTTCAGCCCCCAATCAACATCATTTCTGCAACTCTCACAGCTTGTTTTGAGCCCTCTTAAAATCCTAGTTTGTGTTGGATTTGGAGCTTTAGACTATCCCCTCTGTCACTGTCATAACTGTATCATCACTTTTAATGTCAGAACAAAGGATTGTAAATCAGCTCATCACATTTCCCTCTTTGGGCTTTTAATACTTTTCACTTTAAAAAAAAAATACATTCTCAGTGATGAAGGTTTGCTGTCACTGAGGATGTTCAGATCCACAGAGGAGTTGTGGAACTGTGGTAGACACCAACAGCATTGGGGTAAGTACCCAGCTTTCCAGAGGGGTCCTCAGAGAGAGAATGCACTTTTGTATTGACCAGAGAGTTACACTTTGTATTGTTTTCTTGCTCTTTGAGCAGATTTATTTTTTCTTTCTGGGCTAATATAAAACAGCCTCTTAATATCATATATATGTCAAATTGATAATTTGGGGATAGGTAAGTCTGTTTTCCAGAACAAGGACTAATCTCAAACTTGATTAATTCATTACACTGTTCATTCAGCAGTTTCAGGAGTGGCAGGATGAACTAAGCCAAGTTTGCCAATATCCTGCCTTTCTGGAGATGTGTGTACACATCAAGCAAATCACCACTGATAAATGCCCCCCACAAAAGCATCTGGGGACTCAGACAAGCGTCTTCAGGCTCTATAAAGCAGTGGCTAGGCATAGCTTTGGAGACAGGAGACTTTGGTATGGAATTCTTCTCTTCCGGTTAGGAACTGTGTGACCTTGAGCAAAGTCCTTATGTGGTGGGATATGTTGTTTATCTATTAAATGGGAATTAAGCACCTGACCTGCAAGTGTGTCCAGGATAGTTGGCAAGATCACACAAGCAGGACAGGGCCTGTCTGGTAGCCAGTAACCAAAGGTGGCTCAGGACTCTTAGCTCCTCCTGGGGATGGAACCAGAGTTGGTACTCTTCAAAGTTTATACAGATTGGAAGTGACCCTTTAAGAAAAAAGACTACAAAACACAAATATTGGGTATCTAAGAGACTATTTACTTAGAATAAGACAATAAATTGCAAGAAATTACAAATTTTTCAAGGCTGACAATAACCCTAATGTGAACTCTGGACTTCAGTTAATAACGACATATTGACTTTGGACTTTACCTTACAAATGCAGATAATGTAATCTCATGGTCTGTGCCCTCACAGTAAGCCCCCCAGGATAATGATGTATTGGTTCACCAGTTGTACAGCTGTGTCACACTAAGGCAGGATGCCAATAACAGAGAAAAGAAGGGGGACAGGGAGAGACTATGGGAACTTCCTGTACTACCTCCTCAATATTTCTGTAAACCTAAAATAGTCCTAAAAAATGTGTATTAATTGAAAGAAGGTAGATGTACACATTTATGAGTATACTCACCAACATAGATGGATAAATTGAAAAGATATCCTAGATTTTCATATGACATGGAAACATTCTATTCAAAGCCAAGAGTAACTTCCAAATCTTAAATAACTTGAGAATAAAAATGCTGACAACACACACTTCACAAAAATTCAGCATAATATTTTTATTAATTTTAAGTGTCTGACACATCCACACTGTGTTTTCCTATATGTTGGTTGCTTCATATGATGACACCTTTGCAAGATCAATTTCTACCAAGAAAATAGAAAAATAATCGTCTGGCATGGTTAGCCAAAATTTTACATCTATTTTTACCTTTCTTTCAGCTTCAAAAATTATTTTGGGTACTTACATGGAAATTTTTATTCAAATTTCAGAATACCTGTAATACATTTATCTGATATTTGAACAGTAAGATTTCAGGGCATTTTGATTTTTCTGGCACTGTGATCTCATCTTAAAAAATACTTTTTGAATGGAGAATTGGAAGGAGATTATGTGAGAAAGGAGCCTTGAAACACAAGCACCACAGAAAACCAGCCCCCTGGGCCCTTCCTTACATGATGTTTGTCTAAAAGTGTTTCTGTGTAGGTCAGTGGCTCTCCAGGTATGATAAAGTAATACGTCTGTGGATCGCTTCCTGAAGAAGAAACTCACTGGCTTCTCTTTCCTTCTGTGAAGTGCACAGTGACTTGTGGCCGAGGGTTACGTTACCGGGTTGTTCTGTGCATCAACCATCGTGGACAGCACATTGGGGGCTGCAACCCACAGCTAAAGTTACACATCAAGGAAGAATGTATCATTCCCATCCCGTGTTATAAACCAAAGGGTAAGTGTGTGAAAAATTTTTAATTCAAATCAAATAGTGTTTTTCAGCTCTCGTTCCAATATTGCAGCATTTCCATTTCCACTTACTAGCTTTCTTATAAAAATTATTTTATTGATAGATTGCTCAACCTTTCCACTTAGAGAAGTTGGACATAAGAGATTTATTGATGTGGAGGGAAAACTGAGCTGCCATTGTTCTAATATATATATGGACCAGCTTCTGTCCGTCTGGGTGTGTACTAACATTTCTTAGTAGAACAGAGAAAATAATTGATGCATTCCCTGCCTTGAAAATAAAGCTGAAGGATAAGGAGGAGGGAAAAAAGAAACGTGGAAAGGAAAAGGAGGAGGAGAAAGAGAAAGAGCAGAAAGAAGAGGGAGAGGTGAAGGAGGAGAAAGAGGTCATTGATTCTCTAGTCCCAAGGCTCTAGTTCTTCTTTAGTCCCACAGAACTGTATATGGACCTTTTCACTGGAGGGCAAGTTTCTTTTTCCTCTTTCTCCTTTCTTTCTTTCTTTTCTTTTTTTTTTTGAGACACTTCGTCACCCACAGTATAGTGCAGTGGTGTCATAGCTCATAGCCACCTCAAACTCCTGGGCTTAAGTGATCCTCTTGCCTCAGCCTCCCAAAGTAGCTGGAACTACAGGCTGGCTTTTTTCTTTTTTAGAGATAAGCTCTTGCTCTGGCTTAGGCCAGTCTTGAACTCCTGAGCACAGATGATCCACCCGCCTTGGCCTCCCAAAGTGCTAGGAGGGTAACTTTCTTGAGGGAAGAGCTATGTTATTTTTATGGAATGAATGAAGACTTCCAGTTCCCAGTCTAGATCTGTAGAGGCACTTATTAATACAGTTTCTCCTGCAGTTCCATTTGCTCCTCATGAATTAGCAGAAAGGGCTGGAGGACTTGGCATCATCTATCTAATATATGTGCCTCTCTATGAGAAATTATTTGTGTGCACTTTAGTAAGGGTTTACCAATTGTCATGACAAGTACCTTTCTTCCTGAAATGGAAAAATACGATTCCCACCTACTAGTAAGAAGGACTCTTTCTTGGTACTTTAGAGAGGATGGTAAAATCCTCCTTTGTTATTTCTCAGTTTATTACTCATACAAATGATCTCATAATGAACCATTCAACAAATATGCACTTGTGTCTGTCTTACAGAAAAATCACGCACTGCCTTGACAGACAGGCGTGTGAGCACTTATTACATAACTCCATCAGCAGGGTCTTCCCTCCTTCCCTCTGCACTTGATGCTACTTTAGGAGCTGCTCTCTTAGGATCTGTAATTTCCTCAAGCAGGCCAAAATTATTTCCTTTCACAACTATGTGGTTTCTGTCTAAGGAGTATTCAAGGGACAGAATGGGGCGCTGTTTGCTCCTCCACGTGAGCTGGCTGTAACTGGTAATCACCCCTCAATAACCACAACAGTTAAAGTTTGAGTAACTAACACAAACTTACTCATCCTCCTAACTTTCTTAACCTCTGTGCTTTTGCTTTTCTTTAGTAATTTTTGTATTCAGTGGGCAAAAATTTTTGGCAAAAGAAAGCCAGCTGATATGGTTGAAGTAAGAGCTTTACTGTGAAAACAACAGAAAGGCATTTTGATGTTAACTTTCAGAACATACTCAGCTTCTCATGGGATCATTTTGGTTATGGAATTCTGATAATGTGTTCATTTTTTAAAATATGACAGAAAACTTTTATTCATTCCAGAAGCTACCTAATGTACTGTGCTGAAGGATTCAACTTGTATTTACAAAACACGATGTGTTTATTGCTGAAATCTTCACTAGATATTTGTGTATCCAGCTTCTTGATTATTAATAGTAATTAAGCTTACTTTTTATATTCCTTTCTCTTAGAAAAAAGTCCAGTGGAAGCTAAATCACCTTGGCTAAAACAAGCGCAAGAACTAGAAGAGACCAGAATAGCAACGGAAGAACCAACGTGAGTCCAGGGCCTTTCTGGGAGTAATCAGCATACGCCAGTTAATGTGATCTATGTAATTTTTGTACTCATTGCGGTACAGTGATACAGTTAGTATCCAAATGACCTGGATTTGCAGACTCCAGAGAGCTTGAACTGGCCGGAATTTTTCTTTATTTCACAATTCTGCAGTCCTACTTTGGCAGTGTCTGTGAGAAGCACCAAAAAGAGCAGCATTATTTAACAAAAAGCAGACCCAGTGGTCTGTTACACGTGGAGATTGGGGATAATTTCTAGAGGAATACATGAGAGTTCACTAAGGATCACCCCAATATTATACAAATAACCAGTCCCTCCATGATGAAGTCACAGCTGTGAGCTGTGTTGGTGGCCTGACTGATGATAAGGAGCAGGGTACCTGTGTTGTGGGAAAGCAAAGAACAGGGTACCTTGAGTGCTGGAGCTTAGGCCACACCTCACAACTACTCAAATTTTACTTTTTAATTAGTCTTTAAATTTTAAGTCTTTAGTTTTCACCTTACTGAGAAAAAGGACAGATTGGGCTTCATCTGTCCAGGATTTATTCCAACTCAAAAATCCAGTGACTGCTGTCCGCATATGATTGGATAGGTCCAGATTATAAAGGTGTCAGTGGAAATTAAGAATCAAGAGCAAATTAAAGCAGTGTCCAGGAGGCAGAGATATAGAGACCCAAAGAGAGCAAGGAGCTCTGAGATTTCTAGTCTGGGAGCTGGTAAACTCAACGGCACCAGTGCCATACTCAGCTGCTAGCAGAGCGGTGGACTCCCTGTTGGACACATTAGGTCTGCGCTGCTGCAAGGCTTTGTGCAAGGCAGCGATGCATGGGACTTTAGAGGAGATGGGTCTCAGCCCCAGTTTGGCCAGCTTCCCTTTCAGAGCAGGCGTTTCTTCTGAAACACCTCCACAGTGGGCAGAGCTCTCTGCACCAAGAGCCATTCTGGGGTTGAACAGCCTGAGTTATCTGAAAGAACTTTTCTCCCATGGAGACAAAATTTACCTCCTAATTTCTATTCTCTGTAAGAGAAGAAAAACACATCTGAGCCCTCTCCCTATTATATGTGACAAGTTTTCTCAAATTTGAAGAAAGCTGTCATGGATTTCCAAGAGCTTTCTCTCCCAAGTTCATCATCCTCAGCCTTTGCAGCAGTTTCCAGGTGCTGTTGTTTTCAGATTCCTCACCCACCTCATTGCGCCCTTCAGAGCACACATTCATCTGTCAGTCTCCCTTGTACTGTGGTCCAGCCCAGCAGCGAACCCCTTCTCTTTGAGAAGGCACCACGCCTCTTGTGGTGGGGTCAACGGAAGCAGCACCTCAGCTTGGGAAATGTGCAGGTTTTCCATGTGGACTGCAGTCAGGGCTGGGCATGGCCCAGAAGAAACTATAGATGCTATCAGGGTGAATGACCCCAGAGCAGTGGTTCTCAACCTTCCTAATGCTGAAACCCTTTAATACAGCCGAAAGGGGTCACGACCCACAGATTGAGAACTGCTGCCCCAGAGAGACTGAGTAGAAAGAGAAGAGTATTGGGCTCATGCCAGAAGCTCGGAGATTAGAGAAAGGAGAAGCAGAAGAGGCAGATGGCGAAAGAGTAAGGTGACAAGAGGAAGGCGTGAGACCCAGGAGAGCTCAGAGCCCAAGAGGGTTTGAGGAAGTGCACAGCCAGCAGGAGTCACATCTCACAGAAGGCCAAGCAAGGAGTAAGACTCAGTAAGGACTGAGAATAGGCTGGTTTGGTTGACGAGGAAATCTTTTTCAGTTCATTGTGGTATAGTCATTCAAAGGGCAGAAAATGAAACATTGTGGAAATGAATTAAGAAATGAATTTCCAGATAAGATGGAAAAGGGGCATTGGGCATTTGACTACTAAAAATGGAGCAAAGACTGCTAATTGAGCTGGTGGAAAAGAGTAGGTGTGGGTGTTTTTATTGTCTTTCTTCTCAAATATTAAAAACATTATCAGGATTTTAGACAAGTTAATTGACCTTAAAAATATTACACCATAATCAGGATTTTAGACTACAGAAGGAAAGAATTAGGCTAAATGCTACTAGAATCTTCTCCCTCAGCCCTGGTCGCCTACAAAGGAAGGATCTAGAGAGGAAGTGTGGAGGTGTCATGCAAGGAAAATCACTGAGTTTTCAGTCTGGAATGTTCAGTCCTACCAGGATGTTGTGTTCTCAAAACACAGTTACATGGCACTTGCTAACCCTCCCGCACATCCTCTCGGGCGGTAGGACTGCTGTTGGTCCAGGTCACCAAGCAGAAAGCTGGGAGTTGTTCTTGCCGCTTTCTCATTCTTCCCTTATGTGCAAGTAACCACTGAACTGTGCCAAGTGTATTTACTAAAATCTTCCTTGGTTCCAGGACCTTCTCTCCATCCTGACTACCATCCCTGTTTAGGTGCTGCAATCACTTACCAGACACCTACAACAGCTTTCTCACTTACTCCCCTCAAACGTACAGCCACCAGCAGAGTCTAAGGTACAGAGCAGATTCTTCCTTTTCAATGTTCAGAACATCCAGATGTTTTCCCATCACCCCCCAAAATTAGTGAGGCCATTCAGATGCTGCAGGACATCGCGTTCCTGGCCTTCAGCCTCATGTCTGGCCACTTCCTGTCCTTGCTTTGAATGGGCTTTTCCAGCCACACTGACCTGTTCCTTGCCTACAGCAAGTTGCCACTTAACTCTGCCCCAGCCCTCACATTTCACTCAAGGTTGGGAATGGCCCCCAAGTGGGTATTTTTTTTTTTTACTTTTTTTTAATCAAAAACTTTTAAACCTATTTCAAAAAGGAAAAAACAGTAAAGAATCCCTGTGTGTCCAACTCCCAGCATCAATAGTTACCAACTCAGATCTGCCCTTGTTTCATTGACAAGGCCAACACTGGTGTGCTCTCACCTAAGAGGCACAGTGCAGGGTACAGGGCACACCTCTTGGGTGAGGGGCACAACTACCACTTGGATTCTACCTTAAAAAACGCAAACAATGTAACCAAATCATCTGTACCCTCATATTAATCTAAAATTTTTAAAAAATTGTAAAAACTTATAAACCAAGTTATAATTAATTATGAGTCAATACAATAAATAAATAAATTTAATTTTAAAACAATTAAAAATAAACTACCAACACTGTCTTTACCCCTGATCAGTTTTGAAGCAAACATAGACAGTATACCATTCCCCCCATAGCTACTTCAGATCTCTGAAAAAGGAGTCATTTCTTAGTAATTAAAGTGCCATTTTTAAAGTCTAGTACTTGGCTGGGCACAGTAGCTCACACCTGTAATCCTAGCACTTTTCGAGGCTGAGGTGGGTAGATTACCTAAGCTCAGGAGTTCAGAATCAGCTGAGCAAGAGTGAGACCCCATCTCTACTAAAATTAGAAAAATAAGCCTGATACTGTTGCTGGTGCCTGTGGTCTCTGCTACTTGGGAGACTGAAGCAAGAGGATTGATCAAGCCCAAAAGTTTAAGGTTGCTGTGAGCTATGATGCCACAGCACTCTACCTGGGGCACAGAGTGAGACTCTGTCTCAAAAAAATAAAGAGAAGAAAAAAAAAAGCCTAGTCTAGTCATCAGATCACGTCTACCAGAATCACCAGTGCATTTTAAGAAGTGGTAATTTCTGGACCAGGTGCCATCACCAGCATTTTGTCCTTTTGCCACTGCCAACTATTTCTTTTTTATTGTGGTCAGAAATGCATAATATAAAACTTAACATTTTCACTGTTTTAAAGTGTACAGCTATGTGACATTAATACACTAATGATGTTCTGCAACCATGGTTACCATCCATCTCCAAAATGTTTTCAGCATCCCCAACATAAGCTCTGTGCCCATTCAGCAGGAATTCCTCCTTACCGCCCTCCTCCCTGCTCCGCTGCCGTCACCAGCACTCTTAACAAGCACCCCAGGTGACTTTGGGGTGGGGGGTGGCATCCAACTTTAGTAATCACTGGATCAGATACTCCCTAAGGGCACTTTCAAGGTCAGAAAACACTATTCACTTGACTGAATTAGAAAAAGGTGTAATCGTAGAAACTACAGTGGTTCGGGCCCCATAGCCATTCTCAGGCTGCACTTTCTGTCAGCCCCACCTGGCTTTTACTGGGGCTTTCTTCCTCCTCTTATCACAGAGCAAAGCTAAGATGTTCTTTACTCCCCAGTGATACTCCCTTTTCTCCCCAGCATGGAAGACTGAGCCCGTAGCACCTGTTCCCTGGCCTAAGGGGCTGCCCCTCCCACCCTCCGCCATCTCTTCCCCTGTGGTCTCTGCGCAGTTTTCCTGTATAATTCACACTGCCTGGCAGTTTCTGACCTGGTCTTGGCTGTCTAGTGTGAAGTTTATAGTTTGCTGCCACCACTTTTAACTGTTTATTCCCTCGATTTCTAAATGAAACCACAACGTATCTTAGCTTGGGTCCAGCCTTTTATTGCTGCCGCCTTTTGTGGTCTGGGGACACTTGTTGACGATGACTGAGAAGATGAATGCAGCTGTATTTCAGATCCCCCAATGACGCCTGCCAAGCCAGCCTGCAGAAGATAAATATTTCTGCCTTTGTGGTTTACCATGGCCGAGCTCTGAATTTACATAGGGAGTGGATGTTCAAAAGGTTTTGTTTCCTTTTTTCCTTTTTTTAAATTAGGAAAATAAAACTTACAGCTTATAAAGCTAAGCCAAGGAAACTACAGCACTGGCCTTCTTAGCTTTCAGCGGTGGAATGCGTTGACAACTGATACAGTTCATCATCCTTGTTTTAAAAGTTTTTCCCTGGAGCCTCATCGTTTGTTTCTGTGGGATTCTCAGCACTTCAGCAAACTTGTTGCCCTCTCTCCCATCTTTCATATATGAAAACTAAGGAAATAGGACAGACTTAGAACTCTGTATGTTTTCTTCACTGCTATTTTAATTTCTCCGGTTGAGGAAATCGTGTTTGCTAAAATCAAATTAGATTTTATTTCGGGAGTCTGCTTCTCTAACAACTGCAATAACAACAACTTTTGTGCCAGGCTCTGTTCTGAGAGTTCTACATGGATTCATTCACTTAATTCTCATCAATCCTTTGAGTTAGTGTTACTCTCTTCACTGGGGGGCTGAGGAAACCAAGGCAGAGAAAGATTCAGATAGGAATTCTCAGCAATTCAGAGCAGTTGTATTAAGTGGAGGCCTGTGATTCTATGGTGTGTGATAACAGAGTTGACATTTCACATCAGGTGACCAAACTGAAGTCTCACTTGTCCTTGGGTTGGTCTAATGGAGTAGGCAGAGAAGCAAGTGACAACATTATGGTATTGCATGGCATTGTAAGGTCACAGTGTATCGTAATGTGTCATTAGGGGCAAGGACGCCTTCCTGGGAGAGATGGTGTGAGAACTGAGACCCTGGCTCGGCGCCTGTGGCTCAATCGGCTAAGGCACCAGCCACGTACACCTAAGGTGGCGGGTTCGAATCCCCAGCCTGGGCCCGCCAAACAACAATGATGGCTGCAACCAAAAAATGGCCAGGCGTTGTGGCGGGCGCCTGTGGT
>CAUYQV010043214.1:0-12119 GCA_963574575.1 Galagoides demidoff | reverse complement strand
AAGTATGTTTTCTTTTTTTTCTTTATTTCTTATAGCATAACCTGTGTACATTAATGCAGTCATGGGGTAATGAAAACAGTGTGCTGTTTTCATACACATTTTGAAATACTCTCATCAAACTGGTTAACATAACCTTCATGTAATTTTCTTAGCTATTGAGTTAAAATGTTCATACTCTACTTTTAGAAAGATTCACTTGTACCCTTGTAAGATTAACCACAGAGGTGACCCCACCAATCACCCTCCCTCCCCCATCCACCTCCCTCACCTCCCCTCTCCCACCCCCTTCGCTGTATCTATTTCTTAAAAGTCCAGATCAAACATTTTCTCTTCAGTGAATGGTTGATTTTACCACTTAGATTTTCTTCTTCTAATCTTCTAAAACACTGGCTCTATTGCCTTTATAACATTTATCTAATTCTTTCCTCTATTATATATATTTATGTACCTTTATAACATCTCATCGTAGACTAGAATGTTATTGAGAGTAAGGACAATATTGTGATCATTTTTCCTTTCTCCAAAGAACTAGCACAGTAGTAACAGTAAGTTCTTGCTTCTAAAACAAGATGAAAGGCCGGACAAGGTGGCTCATTCCCGTAATGCTAGTACTCTGAGAGGCCGAAGCGTGAGGATCACCGGAGCTCTGGAGTTTAAGAGCAGCTGGAGCAAGAGGGAGACCCTGATTTTACTAAAAATAGAAAAATTAGCTAGGCATAGTGACACTTGCCTGTAGTCCCAGCTATTCCGTAGGCTGAGGCAAGAGGATTGCTTAAGGCCCGGAGTTTGAGGTTCCTGAGAGCTCTGATGCCACAGCACTCTACCCTGGGCAACAGAGTGAGACTGTCTCAAAATAAATAAAGAAGCTTTCTTTAACTCTTCTTTTTTAATCACCTCCCAACCTTAATGGTTTACCCAGTCTTGTCAGTTTTTTCCTTCATGTTTTCCCTACATCTCTCTTTTTCTTTCTTTACCCACACCCACAGCCCCTGTGGGGGCACTGTGGCTCTGCATTCCTAGTACAACAGGGAGGGACGATGGTGCTGGAGAGAGCCCACCCTGACTGGACAGGCCTCAGTTTGACCCCTGGCTCTGCCCCTTCCTACTTGCCTGGCCCCAGGGAAAGGATATGCCTTCCCTGGGCACCATAGTTTTTTATGCCACTGTGGAGGTGATTATATCTGCCTTGTTAGGTTTTCCTAAGGATCAAGTAAGTGGATGAAGCACCTGAAATACAGGGTTGTTCAGCAATGGGCTCTAACAGTCAACAGCCCGAAGGCTCTTCCCACCCCAGCTCAACCCCAGAGGCTTCTCTGCTCCTCCATCACCCACAAAGCCCAAGCTGCTGGAATTCAAGGCTCTGGGCCACTGTTACCAACTGACTCAAAGGACCTTACCTCTAATTCTCCTTTCCAAACCTGGTGTCTTGACAAACCAGTCCATTTACTATAGTACTTCAAACAGGCCTGAGCATGTTCATCTCCATATTCTGGTTCATGGGTTCTTCCCTCCTTGGAAGTCCCCCTTTTTACCTACAAATTTTACCCAAATCCCACCCCCGCTTTACTCATTGGTTCAGTGAAGTCTTCTCAGCTTGCTCTGCCTACAAGGATCCTTCCATTTTCTGAACGTTTGCCTCATAGTCTGTTCCACCAATGGGCAATGAATTTCCATTACTTGACAATGTTTCTTATGTAGGGAATTATGAAAATGCCCCTTCTAACCTTTGGTGTGTTTTCCTGCTTTCTCTTTTTAGATGGTAAGCTGCTTGAGGACAATGATATTTCTTTTTTTTTTTTTTTTTTGACAATGATATTTCTTATTCTTCTTTACCCTGCACATGCTAGAGGTTCCAGAAATGTTCAGTGCAAAACATTTAGTCTTCTTTTAACTTGGAATATGTCTTAAAAATATCTTTTTTTTTTTTTATGGCCTCACACCCACCTTTGGAGAGTTCTTCAGGTGCAGGCAGACTTGGAGGTGAAGGCCCTAAGTTTTACCTGGGTTAAACAGGAAAGGTTGAAAAAGGAGGTGCCACACACCTGGATCTGGGAGAATTCCCATAAACAGGGAATGGCACCAATCAGACACTAACATTTTAATTAACAATTTTAATGGCTTATCCAAAATAATCCTCCTGATTTGGAAGGATTAAATTCCACTTGACATAACTACCAATCCATGTGGAAAGAAGTCTCACGTGCTACTCTTATAGTTACAGCAGGGCCTGGTGGGCCAGGAGAGTTGTCCAGCTAAGTGCATAGCTGGTGGGAGTCTCTGTCCCCAGCCAAGGGAAAACAGCCTTCTGCCAGTGCCAGTGTTGTCAAACCAACAACAATTTGGAAAGAATTCAAACCTACAGAGGAGTTGTAAGAATAAAATCGTATATAGCACTTACCTGACACATTTTTACCAGGCTTACATTTTGGCCTCCATTTTATTATTTGTATCATTGTTTCCCTCTTTCTCCCTATCTCTCTCCCTCTCTTTCACTCTAGCTCTATTATTTTTCTGAACCATTTAAGAGTAAATGACACATATCAAACCCCTTATCAAACTCCTAAATATTTCAATGTATATTTCCTGAGTATAATGCTATTCCCTCTCATTTTTTTTTTTTGAGGCAGAGCCTCAAGCTATCCCCCTGGGTAGAATGCCATGGCATCACAGCTCATAGCAACCTCCAACTCCTGGGCTCAAGCAAGTCTGCCGCCTCCACCTCCCAAGTAGCTGGGACCACAGGCGCCTGCCACAACGCCCGGCCATTTTTGGTTGCAGCCATCATTGTTGTTTGGCAGGCCCAGGCTGGGGATTTGAACCCGCCACCTTAGGTGTATGTGGCTGGCGCCTTAGCCGATTGAGCCACAGGCGCCGAGCCACTATTCCCTCTCATAAGCATAGTGGAATCATCAACTTCAGTAAATTAAATAGTGATGCTATTATTTTACCTAACCTACCTTCTGTTCTCCAATTTTGTTAATCATTCCAATAATGTTCTTTATAACATCCCCCACCCCCGCCACCCCTGACATAGGATACAGTCTAGGATTGGACATTGCATTTGGTTGTCATGTTCCTTTAGTCTCCTTTATACTGAAATATACTTTTATAATTTTTTTCTTTTCTTGTGCTTGAACATTTCCCTTTTTAAAAATAAAACATTTATGTGCAGAAAACCCTAAAGATTACACACATCTGTAAATAATAAGCAAATTCAGTAAAGTTGCTAGAGACAGAATCAACACATAAAAATTAGTTGCATTTTTATACACTTACAATGAACAGTCCAAGAAGGAAATTAAGAAAACAGTCCCATAGATAATAGCATCAAAAAGAATAATATGCTTAGTGATAAACTTAACCAAGGAGATAAAAACAGTACACACTGAAAACTGCAGAACATTCCTGAAGGAGATTTAAGAAGACATAAATAAATGGAAAGACATCCCATGTTCATGGAATGGGAGAATTAAGATCATTAAAAAGTTTATACTCCCCAAAGTCTACATATTCAATATAACTGCTATCAAAATATTTACTATGATGACTTCAAAATGATTTTTCAACAAGAAAAAATTTCAAACATATTCAACAATGATTTCTTTCACATTTACTGTCTGATGCTTGACATTCAGCTGTTAGTAAAACTCCTTCCCTCTCTATTTATTCACAGACAGTCCCTTATAATGGTATAACTTTTGATTATTTTACTTTCTGAAGGTTCAAAATCTATGAATGTTCAGCAGAAACTGTACTTCAAATACCCATACAACCATTCTGTTTTTTATTTTCAGTATAGTGTTCAATAAATTACTTTGAATTTATTGAATCTATTGAATTACTTTGAACAATTCAATACTTTGTTATAAAATATGCTTTGTGTTAGATGATTTTACCCAACTGTGGACCCTGTTTAAGATAGGCTAGGCTAAGCCATAATGCTCAGTGGGTTAGGTATGTTAAATGCATTTTCAACTTAATGATATTTTCAACTTTTAGTGGGTTCTTTGGTATGGAACCCCATCATAAGTGAAGAGCATCTATATTTGTTTGTTGCTTTGTTAGTTCTTCATTCCTTGGTCTATTTATGTATTTATTTTTGCTATGGAGTCATAGACTTCTTTTTAATGGCCTATAATCAATTACAGCCTCCTATTTTGTGCTTAAATTGTTCAAGAGTTACTCCGTAGGAACCCCTTCCAGCTGATCCTCAGTCCTGTATACCATCAGTTTTTGAGCACTTGCTTACTTCTTGACAAAATAAAATGTTTAGTATCTTTTAAAATCCTAGGTAACATTAAGAGGAAGAAAGAACAAGGTGGGAAGTAGAAAACTGGGCAGGGGGAGGATAAGAGAAAGAGAAATCAGGAGGGCACTGTGGGGAGATTGCCAGCATAGATTAAGACCCATTGGTCCGGCTGTGAGAGGGACTCCAGCTCCTCCTGCCCTGGGGAGGGGACAGCAGTAGACTCTGGGCCTGTGGAGCTGATGGGCCTTATTATTGGTCATAACTCTGTCAGTTGCAAGTGATAGAAACCCAACCAAAAATGGAATAAGTGAGATAATTTATTGGCTTTTTTTTTTTTTGAGACAGAGTCTTATTATGTTGCCCTTAGTAGAGTGCTATGGTGTCACAGCTCACAGCAGCCTCAAACTCTTGGGCTCAAGTGATTCTCTTGCCTCAGCCTCCCCGGTAGCTGGGACTACCAATGCCCACCACAGTGCCCAGCTATTTTTTGTTTAGCAGGTCCATGTTGGGTTCAAACCCACCAGCCCCAGTGCACATGGCCGGCACCCTAACTACTGAGCTATGGGCACCCAGCTTTTATTGGCTTATATGACTGAGAAATATTGCATCGATTTCAAACAAAGCTGAGACTAGACTCTTAAATAGATTCCAGAAATCATCTCTGCCCCCAACCCCTGCCACCTTCTCATTTCTGTTTGGCTTTATTCTTATTTGTTTTATTCTTGGTCAGGCTCTTCACCCTGGTGGGCAGAGGTGCCCCTAGCCCTCCTCGATTAATCCTACTAGTTTAGCAAATCTAGTAGAAATAAGACACCTCTTTCTCCAGGACTATGATAAAGAGCCCAGAAGTCTCCCTGACTGGCCCACACCTGAAGCAATCTCTGGCAGTACTCTCATTGGCTGGGCCTGGGTTATGAGCTCCCCAAGTGTGAATGAAGCCCCCTAAAACACATGGCTGGGCATGGAAGGAGGGGGATTCACCAAAGAGAACTTGGAAGTGCTGCCACCATAAGAAAGGAAAGAAATGTTGGGAAAGATAACACAAAACTTCGCTGCACATGGAATCTGGGGCACTTGATGGCATCAGAATTTTTACTTTGTGATGAGCAAATAAAACACAGCCCTGCCACTTTGTCACAACAGCCTCTTTCACCTTCCCACAAGGTCCCTTATTGGAAAGAAAGCCTTGAAGTCTCCTTCCTCCAGACTAAGGCCTTGTCCATCTGATGTGTTTCTGGCCTGGGAAGTGCTGTTGGGCACCCAGCGCTCACCATCAGAGGCGAGACGGGGTGATCCCCTCAGCAGCACAGAGGGAGTGAACCAGGCCTGAGCACTCCCTGGGGTGGCTCCCCCTCTATCTAGATGGGCTCCTGTTTCATCATTTCTCTCATGGCTGGCAGGCCCAACAGGGACATGTCCATCACGGTGGTGTGTTACGTCACGTCAGATGGCAATCGAACACGCTGTTAACAGAAGCTGACGGGAAAGCTCCAGCAATGTGCTTATCTGGATGCCACCCTTGCTGAGTAAAGGGTCATTATCAGAATTATTCACACAGAATTAGAGCAGTTGGAAGTCTGCAGATTATTCATTACATCACCCTCATTTTAGTCACTCAGCACAAATGGAACCACCTCAAAGGAGCCTGTCCTCTCCCTCCACCTTCCTGTCTTTTTCTGCCACATTAGAAGCGTCTCTCTCTTTCTCTCACACACACACCGCACCTAAGAGTGAAAGTTACATTAGGTCAGCTGCAGGGACGGCCTTTTCTGTGCCCAGGTTTTCTTTTTTGAGATGATTGTCCTGGTGTGAACAGAGTCATGCCCCAGGAGGGCTCTGGACGGGGAGGGCTGGGGATGTGTCCCAGTTAAACCCATTTTTGGAATGGTCCTGCCAACCTCAGTCTCAAAATGTCAAAACAGGGCTTTTAATCGACCTGTTAATTTCAGGTCTGGTTTTCACCACTGCTGCCTGCTTAATAATACGAGTCTTGCAAAAGAAATGATACAAGGATTCACAAGTGAAGGCAGCTTCGAGGATGTGGGGACCCTGTACCATGCTCCCAGCCTGCGTGTGTGTGCCAGCCTTAGTGTGCACCCTCATTTCCTCTCCTATGCCTCCTCCCCCAACAAGCCCACACCTGCCACCCGGATACACTCAGAGTTTACCCAGCACGTGCAAATTCCCACGTAAAAGCCAGCAAAATTGACAGCATACACTGACACAAAGAGGTGGGAATAGAGAAGTGGGTGGCAAGGTGGGTTTGAGGGCACAGCCTCCTTCATAACCAGTGTCCCATCACAGCTCACAAGGCCAGCGTGAACTCGAAGGCAGCCATAGCCGGAGGAGAAGCAGGATTGCGAGGAAAGAGAAAGGGCTCAGTAAATGAGTCTCAGGAACGTGGTGATTTGTGACATGCTGCACAAAAACAGTCTCAGTCCGTTAACCTCTGTAGGTTCTGAGTGGCCAGGAGTGCTGTTTGTGTTTATAGTCTCAGAGGCCAGAAAGTCAGAGGGTGCTCAGTTGGAAGGGAATCTGGAGTGTTTGCAGCTGGACTATTACCAGAGCCATGCAGGGACTCATGCAAAGACATACGAGAGACCTGTGGGGGGTCTCTCAAGGCTGCCCCAATAAGATACCACAAACTGGGTGGGTTACACAACGGAAATGTATTGCCTCCTGGTTCCGGAGGCTACAAGTCCAAGTTCAAGGTGGCAGTGCTGCTTCCATTTGAAGGCAGTGAGGGAGGATAGAAACTCTCCTGCCCGGCCTTGCAGAAGGGCATCTTCACGTTCACACGGTGTTCTCTCTGGGTTTGTCTCTGTCCAAATTTCCCCTGTTTACAAGGACCTCGGTGATATCCAAATGACCTCATCTTAACTTGATTACCTCTTGTAAAGACTCTATGTCCAAATAAAGTCACTTTTTGAGGTACTGTGGTACCAGGAAGCCAGTATCTATTTGTGTAGGGACTCAATTCAACCCTCTGGTTCTCCTCTTGTCCAGCTATGTTTCTGCTCTCAAGGTGGCACCTTCGTACTAGCACCCAGGAATTTTTCTGGCAAACACTTTCAGTGGCTGAGTAAGTCTAACCAACTCTCCCATCCAGGGCTTATGGGGAGTTCTTGACATTTGAGGCTAGGGACCCGGGCTTTCTATCCCCCAAGATCTCAGGTGGGAAGGAGTCTTGAGGCACTCCCAGGTTGTGGGGTACTCCAGTCTGTGGCGTCTTCCTCCCCTGCTTCCCATTGGCCCAACTCTGAGCTCCCCACATGGCTTCAGGGTTTCAGGAGGGGCTACAGAACCTCAGCGGCCTGAAGGAAGCCTGTGTGGGTGCTTAGGGGTCGTTCTGGTTCTGAAAAGCAGATGGTACTGCGGACCACTGCCTGCTGCTCCGCCCCCTTCTGAAATAGTGAGCTGACGGTTGTCCCAGCCTTGGGTCTTTGAGAACAGAGATTCCTTGGTGACCCCTCAAGCTTTGAGTATAATGTCTAGGGAAGTAAGCAATAAGAGGTCAACATCCTTTCTTCCTTTTCTAGTCCCAAACAAGGAAAAACAAACCAATTTGTGCTGGGAAAACTTATACCTGCTCCATCGCACCCCTCCCTTCCTCCACACCCTGGTCTCCTGCCCCTCCCCGGCCTGCTAGTCCTCATTTGTGAGGGGAATGTCTCCTGAGGTCCTGTTTCATCCTCTTCCTGTTAATTAACACGAAGTACCCGTTTCTGAGAAGTGCCCAACTATTTATTTCACAGCAGGCAAGTCTGAACACAGCTCTACCAGCCATAGCAGGAGAGAGACGTGCTTAAGGCCCCTGGCTCCCATGGACAGAAGCTGAGGGCCCTATGCTCCAGCATCATAGACGTAAAGCACGGAGCTTTCAAGCTGCTCAGCCTTACCAGCAGCAAAGCAATGGCTCCCGACAGGTGGGGGGACTTCTGGCAGGGTGTACTGCCCAGAGCCACTTGTCACAACTTGTCACCCCTTCCCCAGCTGTCTGGAAGTTCTGTCCTTCAGCTCATGTAGTACAGAGCCCCTGGTAAAGTGAAAATATTCCCAGAGGGTATTTTATCATAGCAAGGAAGAATTTTTCAGAATTGAGACACCAACTTCACACCTCGGTCAGGAGGGGCCCTTGTTGAGTTATGAAGTGGGCAGAGGGGCACAGAATCTGCCAGCTGGGCTGGGGGATAAGGGACCCTGGAGAAAAACTTCACTCACTGAGGAGGGAATTTTCCTCGGGGACAGCCTTGCTTTGAAACTGCTGATGAAAAGATGTCAAGTTGGGGTCACTTAGTCACTGCCATCTGCCAAAGAAGACAAAGGCCAGTTTGTGGTCGGGGAGCCCAAGACTAGTCTTGTAAAAATGGTCTTTATCAGTGAAGTAAATTTTAAATGAGAAAGAGAACCTGATAGACAAGCTCTTTATATTTCTCTATTTTACAGCCAAATATTCATGGAGGAAAAATTATCAGGGTTTCTTGGGCATTTGTTTCTTTCAAGAAGCCTCCCAACCAGAGAGTAAAACCTTACAGCCCACAGGACTCTGTTTCTCGTGCGGTGAAAGACCTCAGAGGGTCAGTCCCTCGGCTTTGTGGTTAGGATGTTAGAAAAATGGAGTCTGAGTACTTTAAATTGGGACAAGAATTAAAAAGAGGCAAGAGGCCTGCTATGCGTGGAAGCTCCGGATTCTCAGGCTTTCCCCAGTCACACAGACTGCTTCCTAGCAGCCCACAAATCAAAAGGCTGGGCTCCTTTGTACAAGGAATTTGCATGCGAGGCAAAGATTTATAGTAAATGGCCACCAGATGGTGCCTTAGTTCTCCTCAAGCTAATATTCTGGCTTTCTTTGTTCTCTTTGCTGATGAGAACTGACATTTCATGGGAAGAACAGTCAATCCCAGGAAAGACGGTGGGACCAGAGGAGCCACAAGCATTATTTTATTTGTTCAGCCTGACAAGACTCCAAGCTCATAAATGGGGGGAGCCACAGTCGTTGACCTAGAGCTAATAGAAGTGCATATTTCTTCACACAGTAGGATGCAACGATTAAAGTCCTATCAGCTCCCAACATGCAGGCGGACCTGACTCAGTGTTAATTGCTCCCAACAAGCGTGTTGATGCTGGATGCACAGCCGCTGTCTAGCTCTCAGAGGCTTTGTGTGACCTTGCTGTGGGGGGACATCAAATCTTCATTCTTCTGGAACCATCTTTACAAACCACAGTGGCTTTCTAAATAATTTCAGCTTAATTTTTTAAAAACATTATCTTTCAGAGACCAATACAATTGTTTTTTCCCCACTAACTATGAAAACAGGAATTTAAGCTGGAAAACTCAGCTGTAAATGAGTATGGTGAGTTTCACAATTGTCTTCTCCATGGCAAACTTTTTTACTGCTTCTCCCAAAGACTGAAGTTAGCCAGGATTACAGGTCTAACTTTTCACTGCTTGGGGGTTTATTGAAGGAGAATTGAGTGACTAGATGTCCCGATAGATGTTTCCAGAATCTGGAGAGTGAGTGTGAGCTGACAGGGCAGGGGGTGGAATTTGGGGTCCTTGGTGGAGTAGTCCTGTTCTCCCCCTGGATCTTATTACTATCATTATTATTTAGTGTGTGTGCGCACGCACACATACCCTCTTAGAGGGTTAAGATGGAAGAATCTGGTTCAGCACCTGTGGCTCAAGTAGCTAAGGCGCCAGCCACATACACCTATGGTGGCGGGTTCGAATCCAGCCCGGACCTACCAAACAACAATGATGGCTGCAACCAAAAAATAGCCTGGTGTGGCAGGTGCCTGTGGTCCCAGCTAGGCTGAGGCAGGAGACTCGCTTGAGCCCAGGAGTTGGAGGTTGCAGTGATGTCGCAGCACTCTACCCAAGGGGATAGCTTGAGGCTCTATCTCAAAAAAAAAAAAAAAAAATATGGAAGAATCTAGGGTACATGTGAAATTTACTAGATGTAGAATATAAATGTCTAAACACAATAACTAAGAAAATGCCATGAAGGCTATGTTAACCAGTTTGATGAAAATATTTCAAATTGTATATAAAACCAGCACATTGTACCCCGTGATTACATTAATGTACACAGTTATGATTTAAGAAAAATAAAAAAAAGAGTAGAAAACAAACAAAAGATGGAAGAATCTTTGTCTTACCTCTCAGGTCCCCAGACACAATGTCCCATTTCCATCCTCCAGGTTTACCTCAGAGAATGGGGGACAAGGCCTGCCACAGGCAGGGTGGCCAGCATGTCCCTGACTCCACTGGTAGGGAAGTCCAGCACACAGAGGGCAGTCCTACACCTTCTCACCCACTGTGTGCCCGTCTCAGCACGCTAACTTCAATTCATTTTTATTCTTTTTACACACAAATTGGGAGGGGGACTGCCTGAGAGTGGTCTCATAGTGGTTTCAGAGTGGGTTTGGTGTACTTTTTACAGCAATTCTTCTTTCCACTAAGAACACCCATCTTGGGTGACATGCATCTACTTCTTCACCTGACTTATTTAGAATGTTGGTTCTAATACAACACGTGCAGGGAAAGAACAGGAACTGGTGTTGTGTGACCCCAGGGTCTCCTGTCCCATCTGCCAGCTAAGTAATGTCACTGTGGCTGACAGAAATGCATGCCCACAGGAGTCAGACCAATTGGCTCAACTCTTGGCTCTCTCCCGTAGAAACTATGTGGCTTTGCACCAATTACTGGGAACAAGTTTCCACTCCATTCCCACGCCACAGTCAGAAGGTTGAGTGGGGACAGGGGCTGCATCCTGAAGCCCCCCACCCCCACCCCGCTGGCAGTGTGGGCTGTGCGCCACCTGGCGTTAGACTGAGGTCCAGCACCCCCACCACCACAGCCCCGAGGAGAACACAGGTTTGGAGCAAAGGGGACAGTTACAATGATTAAATCTTGCCCCCTCATTTTCAGTAGAGGAAATTCAGGCTTAGAGAGGACGGAAGGCTTGTCTGAGTTCTCACAGAATCTGATGGTTAAGAACAAGTATTCTGGCGTCTCAGTGTCTGAATCCTGCCTGGCAGTCAGGCTCTAATGTAACCTTGGGCAAATTTCGAAACTTCTCAGTAATCAGTTTTCTCACCTACGAAATGAGGGAAACAATGCTCACCACCTCAAGGGTTTTTAAGAAGATTAAATCGGTGCACATGTAGCACTGTGCCTGACCCCAGCAAGCCGTCCACCTCCGGAGCAAAGCACTCTCTCTTCATGGTGTAGCTATTTGATCTGTACTTGTGACTTTCCTTCTCATGGATAATGCTCTTCATGTTTGTCATTTAGATCTGACAGCAGGCCAATGAGGAGTCCCAAAGACCACTGAAGAAAGCAGTGGCCAATTTTTGGCTTTGGGATAGAACTTTTTTTTCCCTTTGAGATAGAGTCTCACTCTGTCAACCTAGGTAGAGTGCTGTGGCTTGATAACTCACAATAACCTCAAACTCTTGGGCTTGAGCAATCCTCTTGCCCCAGCCTCCGGAGTAGCAGGGACTACAGGCACCTGTCAAGAGATGCCTGGCTAGTTTTGCTGTTTTTAGTAGAGATGGGTATTGCTCTTGATCAGACTGGTCTCAAACACTTGCCTCAGCCTCTGAGTGCTAGGATTACAGGAGTGAGCCACCATGCCCCACCAGGAGAGAACATTTGACTTTAGTTTGTTTTTTTTTTTTTAATTCAGAAATTATTTTTATGCTAAGTTGTTTAATAGGCTTTATCTTTTTTTTTTTTTTTTTTGAGACGGAGCCTCAAGCTCTCCCCCTGGGTAGAGTGCCATGGCATCACAGCTCATAGCAACCTCCAACTCCTGGGCTCAAGCGAGTCTCCTGCCTCCGCCTCCCAAGCAGCTGGGACCACAGG
>CAUYQV010043203.1:0-29926 GCA_963574575.1 Galagoides demidoff | reverse complement strand
TGTAGTACCTGGGAGAGGAGGGAGAAAAGAAAGGCGGACTGGGCGTGAGGAGGCTCAGACGTTGGTGAAGCTTGGAGAAAGTCTTGACCAACCCAACAGGGACCTCTGGCACCAAAATTTACCATAGAAAAGGGCCATGTTGGACAGAGATGGCCAGTCGCTAACGCTCCTGCCATTCTCAGTCACTGCCCTTGGACAGCCTGGGAAGAGCCTGCCTCAGCTCAGTGTTACAACAGACCCCTAAGGCACTGCAGTGGGAGGCTCTAGGCTCACTGCACACCTTGCGGGATCAGCCATCGATTTCCTGAAGGGAGACCCCGGCAGCACATCTCTATGGCTGTCTGAGGAATAAATTTAGAGTACAAACAATGGTCCCGCAAGGGTGACTTTGGATTTGGTGTCAAATGAGGTACTTGAGAAGAGATATTCCCAGTGGCTTTGATTAATACCCTATGGGTGTGCTAGAATTAAGGACAAGGCTGGGAAGTGGAAATTTTCCACTGGGAAAATTCTACTGTAGTCAATGTATTAAATGTAGGGTCCTTTATTAATATTTTAAGAGGATTAATTATTAAACATATGAATTGAAACCCCAGGAGTAACTGAAATTGTTTGCTTCCCTTAAAATACCCTGAGGTATAGAAATGCTTATAATATGCCATATGGGAGTCTTTTCTTTTTTTACGGGTTATATGTTCATATTTCCATACACAACAATGCAAATGAGAAAATAGATTTTACTATGAGTACCTACAGGTACAGTATTGGAGTGAAGGTTTTTTTTTTTTTTTTTTTAAGAGACAGAACTTCACTTTGTTGCCCTAGGTAGAGTGCTATAGCATCACAGCTCACAGCGACCTCTAGCTCTTGGGCTTAGGTGATTCTCTTGCCTCAGCCTCCCAAGTAGCTGGGACTACAGGTGCCCATGACAACTCCTGGCTATTTTTTTGTTGCAGTTTGGCTGGGGCCGGGTTCAAATTGGCCACCCTAGGCGGCGCCTGTGGCTCAAAGGAGTAGGGTGCTGGCCCCATATGCTGGAGGTGGCGGGTTCAAACCCAGCCCCAGCCCCAAACTGCCAAAAACAAAAACAAAACTGGCCACCCTTGGTATATGGTGCAGGTGCCCTACTCACTGAGCCACAGGTGCTGCCCCCCCATAGGAGTCTTATATCAGTTAAGTAGAAGGTGACCCACTATGGTAAAAACAGATATGCTTGCAAAAGAACTTTTTCTTTCTTATGAAAATGCCAAGTCTCATGTACACAAAGGAGTTTATTATATGAGAAGCTTGTTTATAGTGTTTTGAATGCCTATTTTCTCTGAATTCCCATGTGTATTTAGGCATGCATTTATTTTTCTGACTTCAAGGAATTTGTAGTTAATCAGCACATTTTCTACATTCCCTGTGATTTATTTTTTATAACTCTTAAAACTGCCCTAGGAAATAGATCGCTGTTATGATGTCCATTTTATAGACATGGAAATGGAGAGTAAGTGATTTGCTTTAAGAAAAAATTGCAGCTATTGTCTAGCTTTCATTTTTGTGCTGAGAACTTTAAATTAGTTCCCTATTAGAATAGGGTTGCTGTTCTGTCTTTTTTAAAGGCCAAATTTCATCATTTATCTAAAGAGGAAAATATGCAAAATAACTGATCTTGTTAAGAGTACAATGTTATATTTTTATGTAAAAATAAAAATTAATTTGGGGGGATTATTTGTTCAGCATGAAACCTAATATGTATATGTTTGAAACACTTCCTAATGTGCATGTTGTAGCAAACATTTCTGTAAATTACCACAAGCTCTGTTATCTTTGTATACACTGCCACTTCAATTTGCAAATAAATTTCACAAAAATGGAGAAAAAAGAGTACAAATAAATAGTTCAGTTTTATTCCAATGGAAAGTGGCAAAGCCTAGGTCTGTCAGATTCTTTTTCTTTTCTTTCTTTCTTTTCTTTTTTTTTTTTTTTTTGAGACAGAATCTCACTATGCCACCCTCAGTAGAGTGCTGTGGTGTCATAGCTCACAGCAACCTCTAACTCCTGGGCGTAAGTGATTCTCCTGCCTCAGCCTCCCAAAAAGCTGGGAGTACAGGTGCTTTCCAGAACACCAGCTATTTTTTTGCTGTAGTTGTCATTGTTGCTTGGCAGGCCTGGGCCAGACTTGAACCCACCAGCCTTGGTGTATGTGGTCACTGCCCTAACTGCTGAGCTATGGGTGCTGAGCCCAGATTCTAAAGACTGAATTCCCAAACACTATACCACACTGCCTATCATTGTGAATTCAGTAATGAATACTTCACTCACAGGAAATGAACACAGTTGATAGTATCCACAATAATTTGTGTTTGCTTAAAATTCCCTTTTACTCCATTTGGCTGTTAATTTTTGTCAGTTTTTAAAAGAAATTTTAAAATATTAAGCGGGTACAAATGTTTTTATTACACAGATATACTGTATAATGCTGAAGTCATGGCTTTCAGCATGCCCATCACTGTGACAGTGGTCATTGTACCCACAAGGTAAGTTTTTAACTCTCACTCTGTTGTAATCCAGCACAGTAGACAGAAAGTTGGACCCCACTTCTGATGCAATTAATCAATAAGAATTTATTAGGAATTTAATACACCTGCAGGCGCACCTACAGGGGGCTGTTGTTGGGGCCAACAAGCAGCCCCTAATAGTAAATTCAAGGAGTTTATATACCGTATCTTTACTGAAGCAAGCAAACTCCTACAGAAGCTCAATCATTGCAGTTAGCACAGCTCAGTACAGCTCAGGGGTCACAAAGTATTAGGGTGAGGGTACATATTACCTCATGGATCATAAGGTACATTAACTGATGGATTGCAAGATGGGGGTCACATAGTTCAGAGGGGTGCAAAGTGGTTGAGAAAGTTTCCAAAGAACTTGGGACTTTCCACTGAGGGCTTTCTCTGGCATCAACCCCTCCCTTCCTCTTTTCCTTATCTTTAAGCTTCTCCTTGAGGGGGCTGGGACTAAAGGGTTTAGAAGGAGTTTCCTTTTTAAGGGTAGGGGGCTTGTTCCTCACTGGTCTTAGGGGGGAATCAAGGGTGTCTGGTCATCACAATTCCCTCTGTCCTCCCCTCTCTTTATTTGCAACGTCCATCACATCTCTTTGTGCCCACGTATATCCATCATTTAGCTCCCACTTAGTAATAAGACCGTGTCATGTTTGTTTTCCATTCCTGCAGTACTTCACTAAGGATGATGGTTTCCAGTGCAATCCAAGTTGCTGAAAAAGATATTTCATTCCTTTTAATGGCTGAGTAGTACTTCATTGTGTATATGCACATATATACATTTTCTTTACCCATTCATTAGTTGACGGGCACTTAGATTGATATCACACTTTGGATTGTGAATTGTGCTGTGACAAACATCAAATGTAGGTGTCTTCTTAAAGAAAACTGTTTATTTTCCTTTGTGTGGATGCCTAGTAGTGGGATTGCTGGATTGAATGATAGGTCTACATTTAGTTCCTTAAAGAATCTTCATAATGTTTTCCATAGGGATTGTACCAATTTGCAGTCTCACCCACAGTGTGTAAACATCCTTTTACTGTGTCTATGAAAACATCTCTTGTTTTCTGATGTTTTAATAATGACCATTTTGATGGTTTTAATTTGCATTTGCTTTAATTTGCATTTCCCCCGATGATTAGTGATGCTGAGCAGTTTCTCATGTTAGTTAGCCATTTGTCTATCTTCTTTTGAAAAGATTCTGTCTTTTGTCCACTTTTTGATAAGTTGTTTGTTTTGTTCTCTATGATTTGTTCGAATTCTTTGTAGATTCTACTTATTTAGTTCTTCATCAGATGAATAGTTTGCAAATGATTTCTCCCATTCTGTAGGTTCCCTGTTCACTCTGTTGATCACTTCCTTTGCTGTAAGGCAGCTTTGTAATTTAAATGAGTGTAATTTATTTATTTATGTTGTTACTATATACATTTTGGGGAGTCTTATTCATAAATTCTTGGGGGTCTTACTTATAAATTCTTTTGCATAGGCCAATGTCTAGAAAAGCTTTTCCTACATTTTCTTTGAGAATTTTTATGGATTCATGCCTTAAATTTAAGTTTTTAATCCATCTCAAATTAATTTTTATATCTGGTGAGAGATTAGGGTCCTGTTTCATTCTTCTGCATGTGGCTACCCAATTTTCCCTGCACCATTTGTTGAATAGGGCAACATTTCCCCAGTGTAGGTTTTTGTTGGCTTGGTTGAAGCTAAGTTGGTTGTAGTTATATGGTTTTATTTCTGGGTTCTCTATTCTGTTCCATTAGTCAATATCTCTACTTTTATACCAATATCATGCTGTTTTGGTTACTATAGACTTGTAGTATAATTTGAAGTCAGGTAATGTGAGGCCTCCAGATTTTCTCTTTTGCATAAGATTGTTTTGGCAGTCAGGCCCTTTTGATTTTAAAATGAACCTTAGAATTGTTTCTTCTAGGTCTGTGAAGAGAGATCTTTGTATTCTGAATAGAATTGCAGTGAATCTGTAAATCACTTTGGGCAGTACAATATGAATATTTTAATTATGTTAGCTTTATGAATCTCTGAGTATTGGATGTTTTTCTGTTTGTTTCTGTCATCTACAATTTCTTCCATCAGTGCTTGTAGAGATCTTTCACTTCCTTGGTTAAATAGTATTTTATTTTCTTTGTAGCTATTATAAATGGCAATCCTTGATTTGACTCTAGCTCAACTGTTATTTGTATATAGAAATGTTAGTTATTTGTGTGCATTGATTTTGTAACCTCAGACTTGGCTGAATTTGTCAATTCTAGGAGTCTTTTGGTGAAGTCTTTAGGAATCTGAAGATACAAGATCATATCATTGGCAAACAGGGATAGCTTAGCCTCCTCTTTCCCAACTGGATACCCTTTAATTCTTTCTTTTGCCTGATTGCTCTGGTTAGGAATTTCAATACTATGTTGAACAGAAGTAGTGACAGTGGGTACTCTTGTCATGTCCCCTTTCTCAGAGGGAATACTTTTATGGTTGTGGGTTTTTCATATGTGGATTTTATAATTTTGAATTATGTTCCTTCTATGCTAGTTTGTTGAGGATTTTCTCTAGGAATTGGTGCTTAATTTTATCAAGTGCTCTTTCTGCCCCTATTGAAGATGATCATATGGCCTTTGTTTTTGCTTCTGATTATATGTTGAATCACATCTATTGAGTTGCTTAAGTTGAGTAATACTTGTATCCCTGCAATGAAGCTCACTTGGTCATGGTGAATTCTCTTTATGATGTTCTGTTGAATTTGGTTTGCTAGTATTTTGTTGAACATTTTTGCATCTATGTTCATAAGAAATATTGGTCAGTAGTTCTCTTTTTTAGTTGTGTCCTTTCCTTGCTTTGGTATCAAGGTGATACTGGCTTCTTAGAATGGGCTACAGTGAATTCACTCCTTCTCAATGTTTTGTAATAATTTTTGTAGGATAGGTGCCCATTCTTTTCCATAAATTTCTCTCTGCAAAGGGAATTTTGCAGTATCCCATAGGTTTTGATAATTTGTGTCTTCATTATCATTTTGTTCCAAAAATTTGGCGATTTCCTTCTTAATCTCATCTTTGACCCAGCTATTATTCAGCCTAAGATTACTTAGGTTCCATGACTTTGTTTGAGTATGAAGATTCCTGCTGCTGTTGACTTCAACTTTTATTGCATGGTGGTCTGAGAAGATACAAGGAATAATTTCTATTCTTTTAAGTTTGCTGAGGTTAGACTTGTGTCCTAAGATATGATCTATTTTGGAGGATGACCCGTGGGCTGAAGAGAGGAATGTATTTAAGTTTGATTAGGATGAAATGTTCTGTAGAGGTCGTGAAGTCCATTTGTTCTAGGGTTAGGTTTAAGTCTAATATTTCTTCTTTTAGTTTCTTCTTGGAGGATCTATCCAAAACTGTCAAAGGGTGTTAAAATCTCTAACTGTTACAGTGCAAGAAGTTATCAAGTTGTTCATCTCCATTAGGGTTTGTCTTATAAATTGAGGAGTATTCTGGTAGGGTGCATAAATGTTAATTATCAAACACTCTTTGTATTGGGTGTTTCCCTTGACAAATATGTAGAGACCATCCTTATTTTTCTTTATCTTTGTTGGTTTAAAGCCAATTGTATCTGCAACTAAAATTGCAACCCCTGCTTTTTTCTGATTTTTGTTTGCCTATATAACAGATGTCCATTCCTGAGTCTATTTTTATCCTTTAAGGTAAAATAAGATTCTCATATGTAGCAGATATCTCGCCTGAGTTTATGTATCCAATCAGCCAACCTGTGCCTCTTAGAGGACAATTTAAACCATTCACATTACTTGAGAGAGTTGATAAGCCTGGTAGTATTTTGGGTGCCATGATTTTCAAATGTCCAGTGGATATTTTAAATCCTTTCACCACTGTGGAAGTTGGATTTTGTTCAAAAATTTCTGAGTGAGTTTACTTTGGTGGTAGAGCATTGTGCTGGTCATTGTGGAGGCTGAGTATGAGAATATCCTGGAGAGCGATTTAGTTATGGCAAATTTCTTCAACATGTGTATGTTATTAAAGTATTTGATCTTTCCATCACAAGTGAAACTCAGTTTAGCTGGATATAGGATCCTGGGCTGAAAGTTGTTTTGTTTTAGGAGATTGAAGGTTGATGACCATCCTCTTCTGGCTTGAAAGGTTTCAGCTGAGAGATCTATTATCATTTTGATATTTATCCCTTTGCAGGTGATGCTTTTCTTATGTCTGGCTGCTTGCAGAATTTTCTCCTTCACCTTAACTTTGGCCAAGTTAGTCACAATGTGTCTAGGAGATGCCTTATTTGGATTGAGTCTTGCTGGCATTCTGAACCTGTCTATATCTGACTTTCTGTATCTTTTTCCATGCTTGGGAAATTATCCTCCATATTCTCTTGGAGTAGAGCATCTGTACCTTTAGGACCATCCTCTTCTTCAGGAATTTCTATAAGACAAACATTTGATCTTTTAGAGCAGGTGTCCTCAAACTACATTCTGCAGGCCACACGCGGCCCACCTAGGACATTTATCTGGCCTGCCGGGTGTTTTTGCCACCACTGCCTGTCCTGCTTAGCAGCCAACTCATCCTGGGGCCTGCAGTCTGGCCCTCCAACGGTCTGAGGTAAAGTGAACTGGCCCCTGTTTAAAAAGTTTGAGGACCCCTATTTTAGAGTGATCCCACAACTCTCTCAGAGAATGATCAAATTTGGTTTCCTCTGCCTCTTTAAGCATTTGGGAACATTCAAAAACTTTGTCTTCAATTTCAGAGATCCTTTCTTCTGCCTGGTCAACTCTATTACTGAGGGATTCTGCTGTATTTTGGAGCTCCTCGGATAACTTTTTCATTGCCTTGAGCTCTGTTATCTCTTTTCTCTTTATGTCCATATTTTTGGTGACTTTGTCTTCAAATTCAGTAACTTCTTGAGACAACTTTGGAACTACTCTTTGGATTTTGATTTCTCACTTTTCTTCCATTCTATTCACCTTATTTGCCATCCATATTCTGAATTATATTTTTCTATTCATATTCAAATTCTATTTCAGCCATTTGTCTATGCATGACATCTTCAGTTGTATCTCCTTTGTCATTCTTTAGAGGGGTTGAACTACTCTGGTTATTCATATTGCTAGAGTTTTTTCTGTTGGTTCTACTTCACGTTTATTTTCCACCATTTGGTTATTAAAACTGGTAGGGTGAGATTGAATTTGGGGTCCCAGGTGGTAGAGTTAATCAGCCCCTTACCAAAGTACTAGGCCTTGTTATTGTTGCTGAGCCTGGCTGCAACTAAGCCATTGAGCAGAGACACAGACTCCAGTGTGGACTGAGTCCGGCCTCCACAATGGGATCCCTGTTGTTGTTGGGCTCCTACAACCTTACAAAGGCCCCTATGAAAAAGAATGGGCATCTATGCCTCTGCTCACCAGCTCAGTTGGAGCCCAGGGACCACGCCCTCACCAGCTGGGCTCAATCCACACTCAACAAGCCTCTGCTAGCTGGCTCAGTTTGAGCTAGGGATCCTCACCCCTGCCTGCCAGACTCAGCCCACACTGAAGTTTGTTTCTCTGCTCAATGGCTCAGTTGGAGCCAGGGGACCACACCCTACCAGCTGGCCTCAGTCCGCACCCAGCAAGCCTCTGCTCAATGGCTCATTTGGAGCTGGGATCCTCGCCCCTGCCTGCCGAGTTCAGTCCACACCTGGCGACCACTCCCCTACTTGTGGGCACCAACAGAGCTAGGGGTTCTGCACCCCCTCCTGCAGACACAGCCTGACTGGCATCAACACCACTGCTGGCTGAGCAAAGTCATAACCAGGAGACTGCTGCTTCTCCTGCCATGTGTCCCTTTCTTCCCCACAGTCACAGATTCTGTGCTGATGTTCAGCAGTCCACAGTATACTCAGATCTCTCAGAAAAAGACCAAACACTCTGGACTCTGCAGGGGGCAGAACTTGCAAATTGCCATGCAAGGGGGGAAGGTTGGACTGGGAGTTTGGAAGTGTAGGGAAAATATTTCTTCAATTTTATGCTTGGTGGGGTGGTGTCTAGGTTCACAAGTGGGACTTCCCTGGAGAAAAAGACCTGGTGTTTAGTGGCTCTCCCCAGTGAGGTAAAATGAGAGGTCTTTTGTCCCTGGCTTGCTTACAGAGAGCCCACATGAGCCTTGTACTTGGGGGAGGGGTCTCCTGTTCTCTAGGTGATAGGCTTTGTACCTGTAATTTATTTTCTTGAATGCTCTTCCTTGGAATCACAGCTTGCCAAACTTCTTTCTTAGCTCAGCTCCCCGCCTTTGGCTTCATAGAGTCTTATTCTGTCTGGATTTTCTCCCTCTGGTCAGGAACGTCTGCTGAGCACTGCTACTAGTCAGCCATCTTCCCTGGAACCCCCATGAATGATCTCTGTTTTTATTTCTAAAAATTGTATTGGCTATTTGTTTTTTTTCTGGTTTCATATGAAATGAAGTACTATTTTTTCTTTTTCTTTTTTAAATCTTTTCTTAAAAATTCAGGTTAATGTGAGGGTGCAAACAAATAGGTTATAATATTTGCATTTGTTAGGTGGAATCCCTCTTATAGTTATGTCCCACACCCAAAGGTTGTGCCATATATTTTTACATTGTTCCCATTAGGTGAGAGCACAACAATCCCCTCATTTCCTCACCTGTCCCCTCTACCTTGTTCCCTTTATCCACAGCTTGAATTGAATTGAGATTTTCTCTTATGTAGGAGTGTATTAGATCATATATTAGCTTCATATTAGTATTGAGTACATTGGATATTTGCTTTTCCATTCCTGTGATACTTTACCAAGAAGAATGTGTTTGGATACCATCCAGGTTAATACAAAAGATGTAAAGTCACCATCTTTTTATGGTGGATTAGTATTCCATGGTATACACATACCACAGTTTGTTAATCCATTCCTGAGTTGATGGGCATGTAGGTTGTTTCCACATCTTGGTGATTGCAAATTGAACTGTGATAAACAATCTAGTGCAAATGTCCTTATGATAAAATGATTTTTTTTCCTTCTGGGTAGATGCCTAGTAATTGTAAGATCAAATGGGAGGTCTAATGTGAGTTCTTTGAGAATTCACCATACTTCTTTCCAAAGACGCTGTATTAGTTTAGAGTCCCACAAACAGTATAAAAGTGCTCCCTTCTCTCCACATCTGCAGTAGCATCTGTAATTTTGCAACTTTGTGAAGAGAGCCATTCTCACTGGGGATTAGTGATATTTCAGGGTGGTTTTGATTTGCATTTCTCTGATGATTAGGGATGATAAAAATTTCTTCATATGTTTATTACTCATTCATTTGTCTTCTTCAGAGAAGGTTCTGTTCCTATTTCTTCCCCAGTGATATATGGGATCCTTTGTGCATTTTTGATATATGGGATTAATTTCTCTATAGATACTGGTTATTGAGCCTTTATCATAACATGCAAATATCTTTTGCCATTCTGAAGGTTGTCTATTAGCTTTAATTGTTGTGTCCTCAGCTGTACAGAAGCTTTTCAATTTAATTAAGTCCCATATATTTATTTTTTGTTGTTGTTGCAATTGCCACAAAAGTGTTCTTCATAAAATCTTTATCAGGCTGACATCCTCAGGAGTTTTTCCCAAACTTTCTTCCAGGAAATGATTCATGTGTTAGATATAAATCTTTTATACATCTTGAGTCAATTTTTGTAAGTGGTGTAAGGTGGGGGTCCAGTTTCAATCTTTTACATGTGGATATCCAGTTTTCCAAGCATCATTTATTGAATAGGGATTATTTTCCCCAGTGTATGTATTTGTTTTATTTATCAATGATCAGATTGCTATAAGAGACTTGTTTCATCTCTTGATTTTCTTTTAGCTTCCATATGTCTATATCTCTATTTTTGTGCCAATACCATGCTGTTTTGATCACTGTGGACTCGTAATATAACCTAAAGTCTTATAGAGTGATGCTTCTGGCCTTGTTGTTATTCCTAAAAATTGTCATGGATATGTGGGTTTTTTTCCTGGTTCCATACAAAAGGAAGAAGTATTTTTTCCCAGTTTTTCAAAGTATGTTGTTGGTATTTTAATGGGGATTGCATTGAATCTGCAGATTGCTTTGGGTAGAATAGACATTTTAACAATGCTGGTTCTTCCCAGCCAAGAGCATGGTATGTTCTTCAATTTGTTAATGTCTTTTACTATTTCTTTTCTTAGGATTTCACAATTCTCTTTGTAGAGGTTCTTTACCTCTTTTGTTAGATATATTCCTAGGTACTTCATTTTCTTTGAAGCTACTGTGAAGGGAATTGTTGTATCTTTCTTTCTTTTTTTTTTTTTTTTGGCTGGGGCTGGGTTTGAACCCACCACCTCTGGCATATGGGGCCAGTGCCCTACTCCAATGAGTTACAGGTGCCGCCCGGAATTGTATCTTTCATTAGGTTTTTGACTTGGCTGTTCTTGGCCTATACAAAGGCAGATTTGTGGACATTGATTTTATACTCTGAGATGTTACCATATTTCTTGATCACTTCCAAGAGTCTTTTGGTTGAGTCTCTGTGGTTCTTTAAGTAAAAGATCATACCACTGGCAAAGAGCAAGAATTTGGCTTCCTCTGCCCCCATTTGTATGCATTTTATATCCTTCTTTTGCATGATTGCATTGGCTAGAACTTCTAGCACTATAGTGGAAGCATAATATTAGTGGTAATAGAGGACATCCTTGTGTGGTTCCCATTCTAAGTGGAAAAGCTTTCAGTTTTACTCCATTTAGTATGATATTAACTGTGGGTTTGCCATTTTAGATGGCTTTAATTAGTTTAAGGAATATGCCACCTATGCCTATATTCTTAAGTGTTCTTGTTAGAAAAGGATGCTGAATTTATGATTTCTTCATCCAATTGAGAAGATCATATGGTCTTTGTTTTTTCCTCTATTGACATGGTGAATTGCATTTATAGATTTGCATAAGTTAAACTAGCCTTGCCTCACTGGGATGAAGCCTACTTGATTGTGATGTATAATTTTTTTTTAATGTGTAGCTGTAAGCTATTGGCTAAGATTTCATTGAGTATTTTTGCATCAACATTCATTAATGAAATTGGTGTGGAGCTCTCCTTTTTGAGTTGAGTCCTTTTCTGGTTTTGGTATCAAGATGGAATTTGCTTCATAGTATGTGTTGGGAAAACTTCCTTCCTTCTCAATGTTTTGGAATAAGTTCTACAGTATACATACAAGCACTTATTGAAGGTTTAATAGAATTCTCATGTGAAGCCATCTGGAACAGGATTTTTTCTTGGAAGGTTTTTTATAGTTTTTAAAATATTAGTGCTCGATATTGGTCTATTCAAGAGATCTATTTCTTTCTGGTTATGGTGTGATTCTTGGTATTGGTTCATTTCTTCCACATTGTCAAAATTTTGGGTGTAGAGTTTCTCGTAGCAGTCAGATATAATCTCTCATATCTATCTCTGTGGTATCTGTTGTTATTTTTTCTTTTTCATTTTTGATTGAGGTTATTAGGGATCTTATTTTTCTGTTTCTAGTTAATGTGGCCAAAGGTTTATCAATTTTGTTTATCTTTTTGAAGTATCAACTTTTTGTTTAATTGATTTTTTGAATGATTCTTTTGTTTTCAATTTCATTAATCTTGGTTTGGTTATTTCTTCTGCTATGTTTGTGATTGGATTGCTCTTCGTTTTACATTTCCTTAAGATGATTAATTAGATTGTTGATTTACTCTCTGTTTTTCAGTTGCTGTAAGAATCTAATAAAATAAATTTCCCTCTTAGGACTGTTTTTGCAGTATCTCAGGTTTTGGTGACCTGTAAATTCAATGTAGTTATGTTTGAGGATTGTAATAATTTTCTCATCTCTTCTTGGACCCAACTGTCATTCAGTATAAGGTTATTTCATTTACATGCCTTTGTGTGGGAATGAAAATTTTTGTTGGAGTTTAATTCCACCTTTATTGCCTTATTGTCTGAGAAGACACAAGCTATAATTTCAATTCTTTTAATGTCATTGAGGTTTTGTGTCCTAAGATATGATCTGTTTTGGAGAATGTTTCATGGGCTGGTGAGAAGAACGTATATTTCTTAGCTTTGAGATGGTGTGTTCTGTATATGTATATTAAGCCCATTTGTTCTATGGTCACATTTAAGTCCTTTGTATCTTTGTTTAGTTTCTGTTTACAGGTTCTGTTAAGTTCTCTTAGAGGCTTGTTATAGTCCCCAGTTATTATGGTGTTATATCATATTGCTCAGATTAATTAAGGTCTGTCTTATAAATCTGGAAGCAATTAAGTTGGATGCATAAATATTTAGAATTGAAATTCCTCTTGTTGCATTCCACCAGTATGAAGTGACCATCTTGTCTTTATTAACTTTAGTTACTTTAAATCCACTTGTATCTCAAACTAAGATGCAACCCCTCCTTTCTTCTGATTTCCATTTGCTTGAAATACTGTTTTCCATTCCTTAGTCCTGAGTCTTGATTTATCCTTCAAGGTTAGTTGTGTTTCCTGTAGACAGCATATGAATGGATTTTGCTTTTTCTTTATCCAATCAGCCAACCTGTGCCTCTTCAGTGGAGAATTCAAGCCATTAACATGGACATTGGAGACTCTATAGGGGGTAGGGTAGGAGGAAGGGAAAAATTGAAAATTATCTTTGGGGTACAATGTACACTGCTCAGGTGATGTGTATACTAAAAGCTCAGACTTCATCACTATTATCTATCTATCTATCTGTCTGTCTATATGTATACATATGTATGTAAAAGAATACATATGTATGTAAAAGAATTCAACTGCTACCCCTAATTTTTTGAAATAAAAAAATCCACCCCCTCAAAAAAACCCTCCAAAGTAATGGAGGGAGATTACATATTCATGTATCAATATTGTTAAGTTGTCAATTCTTCCCTACTTGATCAATAGATTTGACATAATCCCAAGCATAATCTCTGAAAACTACTTTTTAGATATCAACAAGCTGATTTTAAAGTTCATGTAGAAAGGGAAACATATATAATACCGAAGCTAACATAATACTGAAGAAGAAAAAGTCAAAAGACTCATATTCCCTGATTTCAAGATAAAGCTACAGTAATCAAGGCAGCATGTTATTTTTAAAAGAATAGACATCACAGAAAGAATAAACATTAAGGAAACAGAAAAAAGAGCCTAGAAATAGACTCATACAAATACAGTCAAATGATTTTTGATAAAGTAGCGAAGACATATGAATGTATTATAGAAAGGATTGTCTTTTCAATAAATGAGGCCGGACCAATTAAATGTCCATATGTAAAAACTAAAATATAAAGTAAAATAAAAGTCTGTGTAAAGACACAAACTTTACACCTTTAATAAAAATGGAGCACAAATGTATCATAGACATAAGTATAACATTCAAACTATAATACTTTTAGAAGCAACCATAGGTGACCTTGAATTTGATGATCAGTTTTTAGATACAACACTAAAAGCATGATCCATGGAAGAAAAATTGGAGAACTTTTCTTTTTTTTTTTTTAGGTTTCTATGACCTGCATTTTTAAAACAAAATTCAGATTAATATAAGGGTGCATATGATTAGGTTACATAGTCTGACTTTATTAGGTAAAGTCCAAGTTGTAGTTGAACCTTATATGTATACCATGGAATACTATTTAGCCATAAAGAAAGATAGAGATGTTACATTTTTTGCATTTACCTGGATGGATTTGGAGAACATCCTCCTAAGTAATGTATTATAAGAATGGGAAAGCAAGGATCCAGTGTAATCAATAGTAATATGAAACTAGTAGATGAACAATTACATGCCTACATGAGAGAAAACCTTTTATTTTCATAAAACTTAAAACTCCTGTGAAAGATACTATTAAGAGAATAAAAAGAAAAGCCACAGAGTGGAAGGAAATATTTGCAAAACACACACCTTATATAGGCCATGTACCTAAATTATAGAAATAACCCCTAAAATTCAATAAGAAAACAACCCAATTTAAAAATGAACAAAAGATCTAAAGAGATACAGCACTAAAGAAGACACACAAATAAGCACAGGAAAAAATGCTCCAAATTATTTGTCATCAGGGAATTGCTAATTGAAACAAAAATGAGATATCACTCCATACTCATTAAAAATGGCTAAAATACAAAACACTGATAATACCAAATGCTGGTTAGTATACAGAGTAAGAAGAACTTTCACTGGCTGCTGGTGTTGATGCAAATTGATACATCCACTTTGGAAGGTAGTTTGGCAGTTTGTTATAAAGATAAACATTATCTTACCACAATCCAGCAGTAACACTCCTAGGTACTTACCTAACACCAGAAATCTTTCTAGGTGCTTTTCTAACTGTTTTGAAAACTTATGTCTACATGAAAACCTGAAAATTAATGTTTACAGCAGCTTTATTCATAATCACCCCAAACTGGAGGCAACCAAGATGTTCTTCAATAGGTGAATGGGTAAACAAACTAATATATCCATAAAACAATATTATGGAACAATAAAAGAAAAGAGCTATCAAGCTGTGAAACAGCATGGATGAATATTAAATGCATTTTGCTTAGGAAAGGAAGTCACTATAAAAAGGTAACATACCGTGTGATTATACTTATATGATATTCTGGAAAAGGTAAACTATAGAGACAGCAAACTGGTGGTTGCCAGAGGTTCAGGAGGAGTGAAGGAAAGATCTAAAATGCTAATTGTGGAAGTGGGATGTGGCTGGCAGGGCCCCCACAGCTTGGAAAATGCTCAAGGAGTGACCCCCAACCACGCTCCTCCTTTAACAACATTGTTTTCATCTGTCAGAAGTCACATAGCCCATGTGTACTTTCCTTGTTTTGTTATTAGCAAGCACACAGTTTTCCCTCTTTGAGGTTGATCTCTACCCCTCTAAGATTTATGCAATCTTGTTAAGATACTGCATAAATAAAGCTGTTTCCATGGTTCAGTGGCTGGCTGCAGTCATCAGCTGCGTCAGCCCTCTTGATGCTGTCCTATTTCATGTTTCCTGTCTTTCTTTGCCTCTCCCTGTCTTTCTGGCTTCATTTTTCAATTTCCCACCATTTCCACTCAGGTCAATTCTCCCCACACACGCTGGGTCATGAGAGGTCTTTTTTGCTTGTACTGGTACATGACAGCTGGTTGCCAGAGGTTCTGAGGAGTGGAGAAAAGGTTGAATAGGTAAACTTAGAGGGTGCTCTAAGACAGTGAAACTATTCTATATTATACTGTACTTAAGAGTACATGACATTATGCATTTGTCAAAAGACATTGAACTTTATAGCAGAAAGAGTGAACCTTAATGTATCCAAAGCTTAAAAGAAAGTCATTTAGGAGGTTGGAGAAATCGCAGGATAACAGTGCTACTGTATTATGAATGGGGGAAACAACCTTGATTAGGGGATGAAGGAAAACGGTGCTGACCTAAGTAATTCTGGGAATGAATGAAATTGGTAAAACTAAGACAGAATGAATTGCACATATAAGTAAGCATTATACTCTAGTGGACAAAGTCGGTTCCCATGAAAGTACAGGTTGACAATTCTGCTACTGTTATACTTGTCTACTGGAATTGAGCAACTAAGTAAAGGAATCGTTAGATGGTGGGAAACAGAATTTTCACTGTTGGAGTGAGTTCATAGATAAGCAAGGAGAGGAGGCTTGAATGATCCATATGATGATTAGAACTGGATATGTCCATATAAACTTGTGTTTAGCTTAATAAAGAAACACATATAGAAATATTTTTATATATTATTTATACATGTAAGTTAGTATATACACAGATATTTCTTTGATTTGTTGGTTGAGAAGTCCAAGAAGCAACAATGTCCTAGTAACGATGAGCATACCAGTGCTTGTATCTTGGTTTCTAGTATACTATTCTCCAATAAAGGGAATCAGAGCTCTTAAGATAAATGGCTTATTCTAAGACTAGGGC
The DNA here is from genome assembly GCA_963574575.1 of Galagoides demidoff. Classification (NCBI taxonomy): domain Eukaryota; kingdom Metazoa; phylum Chordata; class Mammalia; order Primates; family Galagidae; genus Galagoides; species Galagoides demidoff. The sequence continues at coordinate 13,454 of CAUYQV010043203.1, read as the reverse complement.
AAAAATATATAAGATGATCATGTAATATCTTGTAGTGTTAGAAAGTAAAGAGGTGTTCAAAAATTAAAAATAGATCCACAATGATGAAAATATATTAAAAGGACTCTAGAGTCCACCAAAAATAAAAAATTCCAATGGCCAAATAATAGAACAATTTTGGCAATAAGTAAATAAAGTCATATTGGACTATAACCTAAAGTATAAATATCCATGAATCCACACTAATAAATAAATGACTGAGTCAAGAAACAAATGGGGATGAAGAGACAAATTCCCTGCACAAAAGGATTCCATATAATTTATGTAGAAATTTTTCCTCAAGGAGGTAGAGTATAACTCCCCATTCCTTAAGTGTGGGTTGCACCTAGTAACTTTCTTCCAAAGAGTATAGTGTAGAATATTGAAGAGAAAGTGTATCTATACAATGGGTAAACCTGAAAAATACTACCTCAGCCAGATGATGGAGGTCAATTTTAATAGTGATAAGCCAGGTTGATAGTATATACACTTGAAAAAATGGCATGGAACCTCTGTGTTCTTCCTCCGTCAAATGCATAACCCAAAGTCTAATCATGAGAAAAGCATCAGACTAATTTCAGTAGACAAACATCCTAAAACATATATGACCAGCTCCTAGAAACTGTCAGGGACTTCAAAAACTAGCAAAGTTTGAGAAACTGTCACAGCCAAGAAAAGCCTAAGGAGACATGAAAACTAAATGTAATGTGGTATTTTCAGCGGTATCCTAGAATAAAAAAGGGATATTAGGTAAAAATATGAGGAAATATGGATTAATTATAAACTTTAGTTAATAAAGTTTATTAATTGTAACAAATGCGTCATACTAATCTAAAAATATTAATGATCAGGAAAATCAGATTTTGGGTTTGTGGGGCTTCCCTGAACTATCCTTGCAATTGTTCTGTAAATCCATAGGTATATTCTAAAATAAAAAGTTTATTTAAAAAAACCCTACTATATATTCTTCCATACCTTTCTCCATGCTCATGTAATCATACATGAACACATATACACATATAGTTTTATCAGTTATTAATTTTGAAAAAATGGAGTCATATAGTTCTGCTTCTTACATTTTTCACTCTTCAATATCCTATGGAAATCTCTCCAAGTCAAGTGATACAGCTCCTATTTTCTTTCTCTCTTGGTCTCTATTTTTTTTCCCCATTATAAATTTCTTTCTTTTAATTTATTTTTATTGTTTGGGATTCATTGAGAGTATAAAGCATTAGGTTACACTGATTGCATTTGTTAGATAAAGTCCCTCTCATAATTGTGTCCTGTCCCCAAGGGGGTGTGCCTCTTGCTGTCTTGTTCTCATGTGTGCTCTCTCCCTCTCTGTTTTTGATATATACATAATATTTCATGATGTCAATGTAGATGTACCTAAATTTATTCTATCACTTCCCTATTGATGAGCACCAATTTGTTAAAAAAATTGCCACTGAGGACAATATTGCAATAAACATTCTTTATATGTATATCATTATGTATTGGTGCTTTTTTTTTTTAAAAAGAGACAGAGTCTCATTTTATTGCCTTCAGTAGAGTGCTGTGGTGTCACAGCTCACAGCAACCTCCAACTCCTGGGCTTAGGGAATTCTCTTGCCTCAGCTTCCCAAGTAGCTGGCACTACAGGCGCCCACCACAGCACCTGGCTATTTTTTGTTGCAGTTTAGCTGGGGCTGGGTTTGAACCCACCACCCTTGGTATATGGGGTCAGTGCCCTACCCACTGAGCCACAGGTGCTGCCCCTTATTGGTGCTTTTACATATACATTATATTTTCTGAGAAGTAGGATGCTTAGTAGAAGGGATTGAATATTTTTAACTTTATAGTTGCTGCCAGATTGTTTTTATCAAAAGGCCATTAATGACTCAACTAAAACATCTAATAGAATAATTGCTGCCACACCTTAAATTTATCCCTGTCTGTTGGATATAATATGCTATATTTGTGTTACTTTTTTTTTCATTTTTCTGACTACTAGTGAATTTGAGTATCTTTCCATATGTTTGCTACCCCTTTGTATTTGCTCTTCTCTAAATTGAATATTTATATCTTTTACCCATGTTTTATTTGAATTGTATTATTTTCTTCAATTTTCAAGTGCTCTTTGTAAATAATGTCACAAACTCATTTGTTATCCTTGTTGCAGATATATTTTCCAAATTTATAATTTGCTTACAATATGTACTTTGTTCTATATTGGGCTATGCCTGCATGTTGACATTCTTAATTAATTTGGTAGTTGTATTCTTCGCTTTTTATGGCATATTTGCAGGCTGTTTGCTTTTCTTTAGCAGATGTTCTTATTGCTTTGCATTGAGATTTTCTGATACAGAAGAAGCTTTCTCTAAAAACATATATTGTGCACTAAGATTCCCAAGTTCTACTTCCTTTGTAATCTAATTCACTGCATTAGTATAGGTGTGTATAAATGTAAGATACTGAAGATAAAAGGGACTTAAAAAGCAGAGAAATTTAGTTGTCTCACACATAAAGGTCTGGGCTGTTTTGATGGCCTTGCTCTATGGTTGTGTTTAGGGTCTAAGCTTCTTACTACTTTTTGGTTAGTTTTCCCAAGATATTATCATCATGCCCACAGCTCTGTCGCTATTTCTGACAGTGGAAAGGGGCAAAAGGAAGAGGTGTTCCTTTCCTTCAAGGACACAAATTGGAAGTTTGAAAAATCAGTTCTGTTCACATCCAACAGACCAGAACTTTATCACATAGCCTTAAATTGCAGAAGGTAGGCCGGGAAATGTAGTTTTATTCTGATTAGTCATGTACCTAGGTAAAAATTAGAGATTCTATCACTATAATAGCTTAGGAGAGCTAGTAGTCTCTGTATATTCATCAAACACCACTTTAAAATTACCTTAGTGTGTAGGAATCTAAGAGAAAGACACTCCTATCTAGAATCCTCTACTGCTTTTCTGCCTCCCTTGTAGTTTATTGTAGCTCTTTCCATCTTTTTGCATAATTGATAACTGAGAATCTTAGGTAAAATATGGAGGGACTATCTGAGCGAACAGGGTTATTTAAAAAGTTTTATTATGGAAAAATCTCTAAAATATAGAAATGCATATTGAATAGCATAATGAACCTCCATAAGTCAATCATCCAGCATCAACAGTTTATCAACTCATGACCAATTTACTTTCACCTGTAACTTATCCATTCTCTTTGGGATTATTTTTAAGCAAATATATCATATCATTTCATATAAATGCAGTTATCTTAAATCTGTTTTTTCTTTAAAAACAGCTGACTTATGAACTGAAATTAAGTTGGAAGAATAGGAAAGGTGATTATCATGGGTAAGCTTGAACTAATACCCATCCATAGCAATGAATTCACTTATGTAAAATCTTTACAAATACCTTGTTTTTCATATGGCTAGCTCCTGGCTCATTCTTTAGGTCTTAGTTAAATGTTATCCATTGTTACTCTCTTTCATGGCACACTGTGCTTTTATATTTTAGCAGCTATCACAGTTTATAATTACTTTATTTGTTTGTACATATCACAGTTTATAATCACTTTATTTACTTGTGTGATTCTTCCATTAGAATGTAAGCTCTATGAGGATAGGGCCTAGTATAGTGCTTGGCACACTATTATTGAAAGAAGGAAGGAAGGAGAAAGAAAGAAAGAAAGAAGGAGAGAAAGAAAGAGAAATATAAAATTACAAGCTCTTTATTACTCATAGAATGGAGTAAGACTACCGATATTACTACAGTGTGGGGCCTACCTGCCAGGGACAACAAGTTAAGTAAAGAAAACAACTATTCAAGTAACTCTAACACTCATTTACTCATGTATTAAATGAATATTTGCTGCAAATTTACCATGGACAAGGCTCTGTGCTAGAAAGGTGGACTGTAATAATGGTTAAAACAGATGCATAGGATGATGTACAGAATAATTCCATCTGGGGGATATAGGGCTCAAGCAGGGCTTTGAAGAATGATTAAAAAGGACATCAACACAGGGAAAAGCATTCTAGTCAAAGAGTATAACAAGAACAAAGACCAAAAGATTAGAAAGATTAGGACATGTTCAGGGTCTTATGACATATAATCACTGGTGTCAACTTGTGCTTCTTTATTTGGTTAATAGTTACATTGATAACATAGTATCCCAGGAGAGAGTCATGGGAAATCAAAGTGAATCAGGCCTTCACTAAGTGGAAAAATTACTTCTGTTTTCATGTGTGGTAGAGTATAGATAGCTAAAAATTCTCTATTTCTCCCATCAAAAGGCAGGGACTAATTCCCTGCCCCTTGAACATGAACTGGCCCTTATGACTTGCTTGATCAATAAAATTCAGTCAAACTGATATTTGGGGACTTTTGTGACTAGGTTATAAAAACCTTATAGTTTATACCTGAGTTTCTTGGAACCAAGTTACTGTGCTGTGAAGAAGCCCGCAAAGGGCCCTCAGAAGAAAGAAACCCCCGGCCAACAGCTCCAGCTGAGTTCCCAGATGGCAGCTACCACTATTTTGCCATCCCTGTTAATATGTAATCTTGAAAGCAGATTCTCCAGCCCTAGGGAAAAATACAAGAAGAAGACATATAAATTCTAAGTATATATGCACCCAACTTAAATGTTCCAAGATTTAAAATGAACCCTAACCAGCCTGAACAATATGATATCTTACAATACCATAATTTCTGGTGATTTCAATACCCCACTGACAAAACTGGACAGATCCTCTAAACAGAAAGTAAACGAAGTAACAAGGGACTTAAACAAGATACTAGAAAAATTAGGCTTAATAGGCATATAGAGAGTATACCACCCTAAAACTATTGAGTATACATTCTTCTCACTAGCTTATGGATCATAGTCTAAAATTGACTGCATCCTAGAACACAAATCAAAACTCAACATACCTAAAAGAATAGAAATTATATCTCGTACATGTTCAGACCATCAGGGAATAAAGATATAACTCAACCCCAACAAAAACCTTCATCCCCATACAAAGTCATGGAAATCAAACAATATTATGCTGAATAACAACTGTGTCAAGGAGGAGATAAAGAAGGAAATCATCAGATTCCTCTAACATAATGACAATGAAGCTACAAGCTGTTAAAACTTGTGGGATACTGCAAAAACAGTCCTCAGAGGGAAATTTATCACATTAGATGCCCACATTAAAAAAAAAAGGAGAAAAAGAGCACACATAAACAACCTAATGTACCACCTCAAAGAACTGGAAAGTGAACCCAAGCCTAGCAGAAGAAAATAAATAACCAAAATCAAATCAGAAATTTAAAAAAATTGAAAACAAAGGAATAATTCAGAAAATTAATTAAAAAGTTAGTTCTTCAAAAAGATAAATAAGGTTGATAAACCTTTGGCCACATTAAATAGAAACAGAAATATAAGATCCTTAATAACCTCAATCAGAAACCAAAAAGGGGGAAGTAACAACACATACCACAGAGATACAAAAGATCATCTCTGATTACTACAAAAAACTCTATGCCCAGAAATTTGGCAATGTGGAAAAAATGGACCAATACCTGAAATCACATAACCTCCCTAGTCTTAACCAGGAAGAAACAGATCTTTCAAATAGACCAATATTGAGCACTCATATTACAGCAACAGTAAAAAAAAACTCCCAACAACAACAGTAAAAGACTTCTGGAACACACTGCTTCACATCAGCATTCTATCAAGCCTTCAAAGAAGACCTTGTACCATAAAACATATTCCAAAACACATTCTATAAATCAAACATTCCCTGATACCAAAGAAAAAACCAAGAAAGGACCCCCCAAAAGGAATTTGACTAATGAATATTGAAGCAAACATAGTCAGTAAAATCCTAGCAAAAAGAATATAGCTACACATTAAAAAAATTATACATCATAAAATCAAGTAGGCTTTATCCCAGGGATGCAAGGTTGGTTTGACATACACAAAACAATAAATGTAATTTACCATATAAATACAAGCAAAAACACAGACCATATGATCCTCTCAATAGATGCAGATAAAGCCTTCAATCAAATTCAGCATCTTTTTCTGATAAGAACACTTAAGAAAATAGACACAGATGGGACATTTCTTAGACTGATAGAAGCCATCAATGACAAACTCACAGCCAATATCATACTGACTGGAATAAAACTGAAAACATTTCCAATTAGAACTGAAACAAGACCAGGATATCCACTGTTCTCACTAATATTCAACAAGTTCTGGAAATTCTAGCCAATGCAATCAGACAAGAGAAGGATATAAAGGGCATCCAAATGCTGGCACAGGAGGTCAGACGCTTACTCTTTAGTAATGGTATGATCTCATACACAGAAAACCACAGAGATTCAACCACAAGACTCCTGGAGTGATTAAGAAATACAGTAACATCTCAGGGTATAAAACCAATGCCTGCAAATCAGCTGCCTTTATATACACTCATAACAGTCAAGTTAAGAAGCAAATCAAGGACATAATACCCTTAACTGTATCTTCAAAGAAAAAAATAATATGTGGGAATATATCTACCAAAGGAGATGAAGGATATCTACAGAGAGAACTATGAAACTCTGAGAATAGAAATAGCCATAGATATTAATGAGTAGAAGAACATACCATGTTCTTGGCTTGGAAGAAACAACATTATGAAAATGTCTATACTACCCAAACCAACCTATAGATTTAATGCAACCCCCACTTAAATACCAATATCAAAGAATAAAAAAAATCATACTTTGGAAAACTACAAAAATAGTTCTTTTGTATGGAACTAGGAAAAAAAACACAACCATAATAGCCATGGAAATTCTTAACAATAAAGACAAATCCAGAGACATCACTTTACCAAACTTCATATTATATTACCGGTCTGCAATGGTCAAAACAGTATGGTATTGGCACAAAAATAGAGACATAGATCTATGGAACAGAATAGAAAAATAAGAGATGAAACAAGCCTCATATCACCATCTGATCTTTAAAAAACCAAATAAGAGCATACACTAGGGAAAAAGAATCTCTATTCAACAAATGGTGCTTAGAGAACTGGATAACCACATGTGAAAGACTGAAACTGGACCTGCACCTCTCACCACTTACAAAAATTGACTCACAGTTGATAAAAGTTTTAAATATGTGACATAAAATGTTAAAAAAAAATGTATGATGATTCCATTTGACTCCATTGGCAATGACAACAACAAAAATAAATAAATAAATGAGACTTAATTAAGCGAAAAAAAAACTTCTGCACAGCTAAAGACACAACAATTAAAGCAAACAGATGACCTTCAGTATGGAAAAAGATATTTGTGTGTTATGAATCCAACAAATGCTTGATAACCAGAATCTATAGAGAAATCAAATTAATTAACAAAAAAGAGTAAACTATCCCATCTATCACTGGGCAAGAGATATGAATAGAACTTTCTCCAAAGAAGACAGATGAATGGTCAACAAACACAGTAAAAAATGCTCATAATCCCTAATCATCAGAGAAATGCGAATCAAAACCACCCTGAGATATCACCTAACCCCAGTGAGAATAGCCCACAGTACAAAGTTACAAAGCTGCAGATGCAGGTGAGGGTGTGGAGAAAAGGGAACACTTTTACATGTTCATGGGATTGCAAACTAATACAGCTTCTTTGGAAAGAAATGTTGTCATTCTGCTCCTAGGGATGGAACTGCAAGGACATAGCATGAAAAGTAAACTCTTACACTCAATTATTTTCAAAGAAATAACTCATGAGACTCAGAGAGGTGAGTAGCTAGCCAAGCAGGTAGCAAGGAAGTGCCATCCCAAATAAAAACCTAAGGGTCTTTTATTGAACCAAGAAAAATGTGCAAGATGTGTGGAACATAAAAAATTGATTCTAGATAGAAAAAAGCTTCTAACCACATTGCCAAAAAACAAAGAAGTTTTACAATGTTAGTGAATTGAGGAAATAAAGGATAGAAAAACAGAAGTGAATATCATAAGATTATAAAGTGAAAAAGAAATGCTTACAATGTTTTGGGGGTGAATTTTAACTTCTCTATTCTATACTGCTAATCTATATCTTAACTATGCAATATCAACCTTTGAACCTTTTCTAGCATGTGACCCATATATCTATATCTAAATTGCTGAACATTCCTGACCCCTGGCAGTTTCCTGCAGATACTATCATCAGTACAGGGTGGGGTGGGGGGGGTGAGGAATCCAGGATGTTGCCAGCAGATCCTCAGAAATGTTGGTCTACACTAAACCCTAACCCATAAAGAAGTATGAAGAATCCTGAAAGAACTAAAAGTAGACCATCCATTTGAACCCATAATCCAATTATTAGGTATTTTCCAGAAGAAGAAAAAAGCATTTTGCCATAAGAACATTTGCACTAGAATGTTTATTGCAGCTCAACTCACAATTTCTAAGTGGTAAATCAACCCAAGAGACTATCAGCCCATGAATGGATTAATAAACTGTGGTAGACATATATGATGGAATACTATTTAGCCATAAAAAGATGGAGACTTTACATCTTTTGTATTAACTTGGATGGGGTTAGAGAACATTCTCCTTAATAAAGTATCACATGAATGGAAAAACAAGTATCCAATGTACTCAACACTAATATGAAACTAGTAGAAGGACAAATATATTCCCACACAAGAGAAAAACACAATTAAACACAAATCAAGGGAGGGGTGAGGGAGAAGGGAGGAGGGAGGAGGATTGGTGTGCTCTTACCTAACTGGTACAATGTAAGGGTATATGGCACATCTCCTGGGGAAGAGGCACAACTACAACTTGGACCATACCTAACAAGTGCAAACAATGTAACCTAATCATCTGTACCCTCATATTAAATTTAAATAAATAAAAAATGCTACCATCTGTAAAATATTTTCTGGGCCAACAATTCTGAGACTGCAGGTAAAGCACTCACAGTATCTTCCATCTTAAGACACATGACAATGAACGAGCTAATCAGTCCTTTTCAGTATTTTAAAACCTGCTGCCTAATCTCATTTTTCAAGTTCCATGTTATCCAAACCTTGCAGCCAAGGATAGTAAGTTGGTTTCCTAGAAACACCAAACATGGTATTGGATCCTCAAGACATGAGCAGTACTAACCAGGAGATCTTTGCAGACACCTGCAAGAGAAAATAACATCCTGTGTGACATCTTGTCCGAACGTAGGTTTTGGTATCACCTTTATGCTGGGATCACCCCTCTCACCACTCACAAAAATTGACTCAAGATTGAGAAAACATTTAAACCTAAGGTAGGTTTGTCCTATAGGAAAGTGTAAGAATCCTGGAAGAAAATTTTGGAATATATTAGCCTATGCAAAGAATTCATGAAGAAGACTCCAAAAGGAGTCATAGGAACAACCAAAATAAATAAATGGGACCTAATCAAATTAAAAAGCCTCTTCACACGGAAAAGGGCTTTTCCTATGAATTGCACATGTAGGACAACTCAACTGCTCTTTGTGTAGAATTGACATCAAGAGATTTTGGAAGCATAATTTTTTGTTACCTGGACAACTGATGATCATTGGTACTTGAAGAACAGCTGCTGCACAGCCAAGGACACAATCAAAACAGCAAATAGACAATGCACAGAATGGTAGAAAATATTCATATCCTACACCTCTGACTGATAACCAGAATCTGCAAAGAACCCAAGCAAATCATCAAAAAACAATCAAACCCCCATTAAAAAGTATATTACACACTTAACATGTTACCTTGTTTAATACTCATGGCTCCATCCCTACAAAGTGGATACTGTTATCTATTTTTGTCAAAGTAGATAATGTTATACTATTATCCCTATTTTTGTAGATAAATAATGAAAGTTTTGTTAGTAACAGACAGACATGTGTTAGGTTTGGAGGAAATGATTTGACCTGTGGTACAGCTAAATCATGTCACCTTAAACCTGATTATGGAAAAGATGTGTTGCATCTTTAAGAAAACCAAAGGGAAGGGAACCAACATTAATTAAAAACCTTAACTAAGTCAAAAAATAAGTGGGCAAAAGACGTGAACAGACACTTTTCAAATGAAAGTGTACTAAGGGCCAATAAAACTCATGAAAAAAATGCTCTAATCATTAGGAGAATGCAAATAAAAATAACAATGAAATATCACCTGACTCTAATGAGAAAAGTTCACATTAAAAAGTTCCAAAACAACAGATGCTGGCATGGATATGGAGAGAAAGGAACACTTATGCACTGTTGGTGGGACTGCAAACTAGTGCAACCTCTATGCAAGATTGTGTGGAGATACCTCAAAGAACTTAAAGTAGACCTAACATTTGATCCAGCAATCCCATTGCTGGACATATACATAAAGGAAGAAAAGGTCATTTTATAAAAAAGATACCTGCACTTGAATGTTTATAGCAGCACGATTCACAATTGCAAAGATGGGGAAATACCCATGTCCATGAACACATGCATGGACTAATAAAATGTAGCATATGCACACCATGGAGTACTATTCAGTCATAAAAAATGGTGACCTAGTATCTTATGTGGCAACCTGGAGGGAACTGGAAACCATTCTTCTAAGTGAAACATCACCAGAATGGAGAAACAAACACATGTACTCAATACCAACTTGTAACTAATCATTTAACACTGAAAAGTGCACATGTGGAAGTAAATCTAAATAAAAATCAAGCTGGGTGGAGGAGAGGGAGAGAATGGGTAAATTCCCACATATTTGGTACAGGGAACACTATCTGGATGAAGGGCACACTTATAACTTTGACTCAATCTGTACAAAAACAAAGTATGTAAACAAAATGTATACTCTCTAATATTCTGAAATTTGAAAAAAAAAGATTCTCATTTAAAATAATCTTGATGCAAAACATTCTACATATTTTCCTATACATGCCTTCACACACACTTTTTTTAATAGGAGCATAACTGTGCTGATTTGCTGCCTAGTGTTTTCAATGTGTAATATATCCATATCTTTGACTACCAATAAATATAAATATATACCTTTGTTTTTTAATGACCCTGTAGTATTCCACCTCATGGAAATAAACAAAAAAATTAATTATGCTTGTTGTTGGCCTCATGTGTGCCTTTCATTTTTTTGCTTTAGTAAATTATGCCTCTATGAACACCCATTTGTAGTTAAATCTTTGCATTTGTTTTCTTTTAGATTAGTAAAAAAAAAAAAGTTGATGGCTGCATTAATGAATATGCACCTTTTAAGGATTTTGCTCCAAACTTCCTAATTGTCTTATCCCCTATTTTGTACAAAGTGTACAGGACTTCTGTTGGGGTGTGTAACTGGGTGAAGAAAAAGATCAAAACCAGAAGCATTTTGAGAAGTGTCCATATGAAGTATGTGTTCATGTGAATGGATGAAATTCTAATAGAATCTAATTCTTCTGTATCAAATCAGAAGAGCCTTTATTGTGCCTCCCATGGATGCGTGGCTGGGTACTTGAATGATGATCTTGAGAGAATATGTTGTTATCAAGTCTGTGCTAAAGGAGAGATTAGCAAGAGCTCTCAGGTTGAGTGATCAAGGTGCTCATCAAACTGAAATCATGTTCATTCAGACTGAAGTCATGGGTGCCTTGTGAGGAGACTATCAACCATGGCCAATATCCTGTGGGAGAATCTGGGATTCGAGATAAGAGAGAGGTGTGAAGGTAAGGCCAAGGCATCAAAGTGAGATCAAAGAGGACTCTGAGAAAGACTTCTCATGCCACATACCTTGCATCCCTCCACTTTCAGAAAAGTCTGGGCTATTGGCCAGTGCTGGGGTCTCCATATATGGCAACTGAAAAGTAATACAAGGTCTAAGGAGGCTGTATGTGCATATAGTTGCAATCTCCACTCAATTTGTAAATTGCTATTCTTTGTTGGAGATTTTAAGTCCAGAAGCCCTCTGAGAAAGGGTGCATTTGCCCTGCATTTTCATTTGACAGCAGGATAACCTGTGTGATAAATTGCTAAACCCATGGAACTGTAACTGAGTCAAATTGTGTGGTGGTGAGATTTTGTTCTTGCTGTAGTCCTTACTCCATTATAAATCAAGAGAATGTGAGTTTATAAATGGGAGTGGGACTAGGGCACCATTAAGTTCTCCTCTAGCCTCAAGGTTCTATGAGTCTGTGGACATATCTGTATATGATTTGATCATAAATGGAGAACACTTGGCAAGTTCAAGTGTCATGGAGAACAAGGGCTTCTCCATGCCAGTCAAGAAAATTTAGTTTGTGCATGTGGATGTTAGTTCATTTATTGGAGGGAAAAGACTTACCCTTGAGGCTGGAAATAACTCTCTTTTCCTAGCAGAAAAGCAAAAGAAAAAAAAAGGGTGAAAAAGGAAAAAAAAAAAGAAAGTAGTTAAGAGGCAGAGAAATACTTGAAAGTTGGGGGTGGGGTCAGTGGGGAAAGAGCCTTTTCCTCCCAGCAAAACAGGCTTGCAATGGGGAGTTTGGGAGTTAGTGAAATGGGCTGTCTCATGGCTGAAGTAACAGGTGATCTTAATGTGGCCCCCAGATCCCACAGAGAAATTGTCAGTTGACAAATTGAAGTGGGAAAGTCAAAAGGGCATGCAGCAGAGACAATAAAGCCAGAGTTAAAAGAGTCTTGGTTCATGGGATTTGGCAGCATAAGGGGAAGGGGAGCTTGCCAGCTTCATATACCAACCACTGAACAAATGTTGTTAAATGTTGCTTGCTGTGAATTAAACTCTTGAATATAACTCTGTGTCAAGAGTGTACAGCAAGACATGGTGCATAGGCAAAGAATACCACTTGATTTAGCATAATAGGTATGTCCAGGTATAACACACACTAAAAAAATAGAATATTTAGTGCCTTTTGGTAGTCAAGGATGTGCGTGCATGCATGTGTGTGTGCACGTGCGTGTGTGTATGTGGGAGGTTTCTCAAGAGTATGAGAGGCATATGTTGGGGGAGCCTATGAACCCAAAGTCTGAGGCTACAATTGAGAAAGAGAAGTTGGAAATCTTTCCCAGCATCATTAATTCAAGTAACATTTATTATATATTTACTGTATACCAAGCATTGCTTGAGTCCCATATTTATATAAGTAAGACCTGGTTTTTGGCCCCAGTCGGACCCAGTTAGTGGAGTGAGACAGTGAAAGTACAGTGTTGTTTTTTTTTTTTTATTTAGTGCTTGCTGTTTATTTTTATTTTCCAAGTTAGAATGATCTAACAGCTTGATAAAATTATCTATTATGGACTTACAGCAAATTTTTTTTTTTGGGGGGGTTTTTTTTTTGTTTTTTTTTTAAATTTTATTGAATGGTAACTATGTACATTAATGCACTTCTAGGGTACAGTGTGGGGTTTTCGCATGCAATCCGAAATACTTCCATCAAACTGATCAACACAGCCTTCATGTCATTTTCTCAGTTATAGTTTTAAAAC